>CAXKVW010001514.1:0-34359 GCA_964058825.1 Carex arenaria
GACAGATCTTCCTCGTCAGTATCAGAATTTTCAGAATAAACCAGTACTGGGTTTTTGCCAGAACCCGTATAGTGCCGGTGGGAAGGCGGCAGGTGAGAGGAAGGTTCTTGAATAGAACCAGTGCCATTCCCCTTCCCAGCATGTGTTTTTTTTCACAGAAGACGGCTGTTTAGTGGGAGGTTTGTCATTGGATTTCTCAGAATTACCATATCCAGATCCACCGCCAGATGGTGGTTTTGGTCCTTTTTTTGACTGGAAGCCATTTCTGTGTTGGTCCAAGGTCCTTCACCAGTTCAAAAGTAATCTCAAAGCGAGAGGTGTAGCTAGTAGGATCAGTATACAAAATCCACTTGCTGGCAAGGAGAAGTTGAGGGTCACACAAACCTAAGCGAACTCGGGCACTACGGAATTCATCTAGATGATCAGTTTTCTCAGTAATTTCATACACAATCGCACCATATGGATGAAAAATTATTTCAAAATCTATCCATTTCCACAGGGTTTGCCGCATCCCTCGTACCTTACACCAGATAGAAAGCAGTTTGAGGCCTTCAAGGTAACCAGGGTCCCAAGTGGTAACGGGGAACGAGGTATTTTCCAAGCGAAGGAAACCATCGCCAACTACCCTGTCCAGCCACTTAGGATTCGGAGCCTCAATGAGGAAGTGAGTGTTATCAAATGTACGAACACGCCAGGAGAACTTGTGGTGTTGACGGTGAAGCGCTTCCGAGATCCACCTTGCCCCCCATTCCTCAATGTCTTCCAGGAGAAAACTCTGACGAAAATGTTGCTCTAACTCTTCAGTGTGTGGTGAGGCAAAAAAATACGGCACCGGAAGTTTCATTGCCAGTTCACGATTCATTGTGTCACGAGTAACAGGAGGTGGCTTGTGAGGTAGCACTGGTGGAGCGGAGGGGACTGTGGAAGCTTTGGAAGGAAGTAAATCAATGATCGCACGACACCTTGAGGAGGTGTGGCCAAATTTGTTACACAAGTAACAAAGCACTACATTCCGGCATTGTTGAGCAAGATGCCCTAATGATCCGCATTTGAAGCACACAGGGCACTTTGGAGAACATAATGCCTTAAGAGCTTCAAATTTTTGTCTTATTAGCGCGCATCAAGTGTCTCCAGTATGTTCTCCGATCTTTCTCCTCCAGAACGTGACAAATTGCTTCTGCGATGGAGGTTGATCGTGACGCTTTAGCAGGGTTGATTTGTACGACTCCTGCATAGCAGGGGAAGGATTATCTACAGCATGATCCTTTGTATTCCCGCCAGAATTCAAAGTTGTGTGGGGAGAAGTGTTATCCATGGAAATCGGATCAGTCACAGAAGATCGTAGAACAGGAAGCACCGGATCCACTAAGGCATCATTCCTGTTAGATAGGGTTCGTTCAGTACATGCAAGGTGGTGAGATGTCACAGAAGATCGAATCACTGTCAGGCATTTGCTCATAATTTGTTCGACCTCGGAAAGAGAGCTTTTTTTATAAACCATAATTATAAAAAATAAAGTTACGGTTTTCGGAAGATTACGGCTGGATTTACAAAAACCATAAAAACTGGTTTGGGAAACCGTTTTCAATATCTGAAAATGGATTGGGAAACCGTTTTCGATCAGTTTTCCCCACCACAGCAATTGACGCCACAGAAAATCCAACTGACCAGAAAACGGATTCCCAAACCGTTTTCACGGAGAGAGAAAAAAAAATATAAAACGGTTTGGCAAACTGGTTTTCACGGAGAGAGAAAAAAAAATGTAAAACGGTTTGGCAAACCGGTTTCCAAGTGGGATAAAATTCGGTCCCAGCTCCAGCTCGTTTTCCTTTCTCCCCAAGCCGTTCTCCTCTTCTTCTCTGCCTCCGAACCAAAGAAGTAAGTCTTCTAAATTTTTTTTTTCAGCTCTTAATTAGTTATTATTTCTTAATTGAAGCATATATAATTATAGGTTTCTTTGAGAAGAACAACATAAGCTTCAGATCTACTAATTTCATTAGGTATGTAGTTTAATTTTTTTTTTGGATAATTAATCCGAAATTTCAAATTTTTGTTAGTTTAAATAAGTAATTGTAGTTTAATTTGACCTTTGTATTGTAAATTAAGAGTTTTTGTAGTATATCTCCCGTTAATTGATGATGTATTACGAAATTGAGGGTATATTAAGAAATTTGGAGTATATGAATAAATTGTAGAATGATTTAGTATTTTTTAGTGTAATTTAGGCATTTTGTTGATAAAAATCCGAAATATATATATATATTTTTGCTATAAATAAGTTATTGTAGTTTAATTTTATTTTTTGTAGTATAAATAAATTTTGTAGTGTAAAATTGAGGGCTTTGTAGTTTAATTCAGGGTATATAAATGAGATGTATAATTATTTAGTTTTTTTAGTATAATTTAGGTATTTTAGCGTAGTTTTAATAATTGTATAATGATTTAGTAATTTAGGGTTTTGCATATAGTATAAATAAATTGTAGATTGATTTAGTTTTGTTAGTGTTATTTTAGTAACTGTAGAATGATTCACATGTGGAGTATATTACCTCATAAAATTAAATTTAATGAATGTAGAATAAATTTTTTTGGATGTAATTTAGGCCAGTTTTTTCGATGAATTAGAGAATTTAATTTTTTTGGATGTAATTCAGCCATATCCTCTTCCCCGACAACCGAGCCATCGGGATCAGAGTTTGAGTCTGAGTCAGTATCATTGTTTAGCTGGTCAAAATAATTAGGCAAATCATCTGATACTGGCATTTCAGGGGGGACATCACAATATATAGGTGAATCAGACACCGGTCTGTCTCTACTACTTCCAGGTACACTACCCGGCTATGGGTCATAATTGTTCTGACTAACAACCGGTACTGACTCAATCACTAATTCAAGAAGTTTAAAATTCAATACCGGAGTGGCGTGTTGAAGCACCATCTGCCATACTATTTCGTCGTCTATGTTAAACAATTGGTATTTTTCTATTGAGCCAGGTGGCGCCGTGTTCAAACGCGCCCTAATTGAGAGATCGAACTGGCTCGGGAGCAAATGAGTACCAATATATACATGTCTTCTTAGCTCATCAAGACTGGTTGTGTCAGAAATTGGAAAAGTACAGGTCGGTGCGTTTGAAATTTCACGATGATGGTACACATTTATTAATACTTGAGACATTTCCTGAAAAAAAATTCACAATCAACATAAATATTATTTTTAATTTTACATCCTAAAAAATAATCGGAATTGAAAAAAAAATTACTACGACCTTCAGACGAATGCGGACGAATGCGGAAAATACAATGTAGGCACTGATCTGTAGATCACAATTAACTCTCAAAATTAAAAAAAAATATCAACAACTTTGGAGGAATTTATAATACTCTGAATGAACCTTGAATGAACTCTCGGAGGAAGGAGAAGAAGTTATAATGAACTCTCGGTTTAATTGAAGTTATAGGACCTCTCCACCGACAGAAAAAAAAAATGGAAACGGGATCCCAATCCGTTTTCAAGGGAGAACGGATTCCCAGTCCGTTCCACTGCATACCACACAGTCGCCGCACCGATTTTTCACAAAAAAGTCAAAAACGGTCAAAAACAGTTTCCCAATCCGTTTTCAGATATTGAAAACGGTTTCCCAAACCGGTTTTTATGGTTTTTGTAAATCAAGCAGTAATCTTCCGAAAACCGTAACTTTATTTTTTATAATTATGGTTTATAAAAAAAGCTCTCGGAAAGAGGTGAAAAGCTATTAGAGAGAGGAGGTGGCATGGTCAGAGAGGCAATGAGTAGAGGATTTGGCTTTTTCTTTCTTTTTATTCTGTTTTTTGTTCCCTTTTTTTGACTTTTTTTTTTTTCCCCACAATCGCCAAAATTGCCTTTTTGTTGCCATTAGAGCTCCTCCAATCCTCTTCCTACCAAACATAGTTGTGAAAAAAGGAATCCTTCGATATATCACTAGTTTTGTAAGTTAACTTCTGATTTTAATCCAATGAACGGGCATTTTATATGCCTTTTATTTAAAAAAAGAAGAAGATTTATCACTAAAACAGGGAAGGTTCTTTTTCATCTATCACCTCTGCGGTTCTACCAGTGCCTGTACCAAATATTGGAGTTTTTTTTATAAACCATAATTAAAAAAAAAAAGTTCGGATTTCAGTATGATTAGCCGAGTTTTTACAAAAACCATAAGAAACGGATTGCCAAACCGTTCCCTATATCTTTCAGAACGGATTGCCAAACCGTTCTTGACTTTTTTTCAGTTTTATCTCAAAAACGGGTTGCTAAACCGTTCTTGACATTCGCTACAGTAAATTTTTTTTTATTTTTTACAGTTTGATTATAAAATAAATCATATAATTTGTTTGATTTTGTATATTAACAATAAGATTAATGAAACAATTTGAATATATTTTTTTTGTGTATTTTGACCATTTTATCATTTTATCATTTTAACAAATCAATTGATTGGTTTTTTATATAAAAAAATATATTCAAATTGTTCCATTAATCTTATTGTTAATATACAAAATATAAAATAAGTGTTTTATTTATGAAAAAATATGTTAGTATTCTAATTGGTCGATTTTTTAAAATAATGATACATTGGTCTACTACATGGAGGATTTAGAAGTTTCTGTAACCATAAGTTTTGAAAAAAAATTAAAATAGAGTCGATTTTTTTGCCATAAAAGATGTTAGATTATGAAAAATATGTCTAATAATCATTCAGAGACATTATTTTCTAGAAAAAAGTATCCAGAGATACAAATTTTTAGTATTGTTATTGTAATTCACTTTTACATTTTCTTTTAATTTTCTTCACGGAAATATTTATTGATTTTTTTACATAAAAAACCAATCAATTGATTTGTTAAAATGATAAAATGATAAAATGGTCAAAATACACAAAAAATTATATTCAAATTGTTCCATTAATCTTATTGTTAATATACAAAATCAAACAAATTATATGATTTATTTTATAATCAAACTGTAAAAATAAAAAATAAAAAAATACTGTAGCAAAAGTCAAGAACGGTTTGGCAACCCGTTTTTGGGGGTAAAACTGAAAAAAAGTCAAGAACGATTTGGCAATCCGTTCTGGAGGATATAGGGAACGGTTTGGCAGTCCGTTTCTTATGGTTGTTGTAAAAACTCGGCTAATTATGCTGAAATACAAATTTTTCTTTAATTATGGTTTATAAAAAAAACTCCAAATATTGACTGCATAACGACACTACCGTTTATCTGTGTTGAAATTCGTGCATAAAAAATTCAACGACTCAAATTTAAATAACAGGGTGTTGCAGCGAAGTCGGTACCCTTCAAGACTGCAATAATTAATCTGTACATTGTCTAATTAACCCGAAACAATCTGTAGCTCTGGCCACGTGATTTTGTTTTCATGTGCTCTTGCTGAAAAAAAAGTGGCGATGGGCTGGTCTATGTACAATCAGAGTGTCACAATAGGCCCAGAATAGCCCACTTTTACCGACATCTTTCTCAGCTCAAAGCCCAAAGGCAACCTAGCCCAAGTTTGCGCACATGGAGAAATTAGCAAGATCGATCGGGACTGGACGTTAGTTAAACCGTGGAAGCGACTAGTACTAGTACTGGTACTGGTCATGGACTCATGGGCCATGGCCGGTTGCTAGCCTTCTCTTCTGTCACAGTAATCTCCTCGATCGTTTTGTATGTGTTTGTGGCTTTGCACCAAAACCGCTCTCTCTGGCGGGCTAGCGACAAGGCCACAAGGGTTGGCCTCTGAAGGTGATAATCGTATATCCTTATTTAGGAGCAAAAGGGTTTTGCTTGGGTTGGTGTATCCTTCTTTAGGAGCAAAAGAGTATATGCATATTAATCGTGTCTTTAATGCAGGTTTCGATGTATTCTATATTTGCACAAGGTGTTCGATGAATTGCCTGAGTGATGATTTCGTCAGATCGTCAGAGTGCTGAACGCACAATTTTCTGACATTTGTTGGAGAAATTGTTTGAGACACTACTGCTTCATATTTCAAGGTACTAAGCTTTTTACTTGTTATACCTGAGTGATTGGGAACTCATGCTTGTATCCAACTATTGTAGTTTTCAAGTGCAATGAATGGGGCTGTACTCTGCGTTTTTTTTTTCTTTTCTAAAACTTAGTTTCTTTCTTTTTTATTTTTATTTTTCCTTTTGATTGTTTTTCAAATCAATGAGCCAGTATTGTAAAGTCTCTGCTAGTCTGCTCCTTACCTTCACGTGCAGTCATTTATAGTGTCTTATTTGCCTGAGATTAGCAAATTAGCAAAAAAAAGTATATGACCAAAGTATCATTCTCTTGATTTCTACCCCATTCTAATTCGTCAAAGAGAAGGTAAAATATAGGTTAAAAACTTTCACTGGTAAGAAATAAAATAGTCCTTTTTGAAAGGTAGAAGGCATTTCCCCAGTGATTGACCAGGTAATGATTTGGTACCACTCAATTATTTGTTAAAAATGCGAGCATTCCATTCATGGTCTTTAGATACATTGCAGGAGAGGAGGTCCTTACGGTTGGCATACTCGCCTGCATGCCCCTTCCAGTAGGCATACAGCTGCCGATTGGTCCAGTTAAATTTCTCCCTCTCCATTTTGATCTCCTCCAATTGTGCTTCCCATGGCTTTATATTCATCTCTGGCCTTATATAAATTCATGTAAAAGCTTACAAGTGTTAACTTTTTTCTCACAAAAGAAGCAATAGTAATTAAGAAAACAAGAGAAGTTCAGGCAGGAGTACTAGTTTTGCCTTTTTACATTTTTTTTTCCTAAGATATGTGGTGCTTTTGGTAGGCTTTGAGGTTTTAAATGAGATAAATTCAAAATATAACATAAATCAGAATCTGTTACCAGCCCCAGAAGACCCAATCAGGAAATACAATGTCTAACATGGTGTCATCCTGACAATACCGGAACAACAGTGGTGCAGGTGCTGAGCTGTAGTCTGAGGCCTTAACAAGGGGCAAATCTGCACATTCAAACATGAGATTGAGATCTGGTACATGACCAGAGTACCGATTAAGCAGCTGGACAATTCCCCAGAGAGTTAATATATCCCATGTCTGAAATGAATGCTTATATTTCTTCATATAGGCTCGGCCGTCCGAAATAACGAGGCGAAAATTGGCAAAATGCTTGTCACTCTCAACCATTTCTTTGGAAATGCCTGTAGATTTCCAAGGTTTCCAGTCCTCGTGAATGTAGCAAAAGAACTCAGGACATAACTGTGAGGAGTTTAGAGGAGGGTTGATTGTGGTATTAATGTAAGGAGATGGAGTTGTATGACATGTGAGATCAGCCGCATTATTGAAGAAGGATGGCTGTATGTGTAAATATTAGAAAGGTGAACCTTTTCTTTTAGCTTTCCTACTGACTTTGTAAGAGCAAAGGTTTACAAGAACAAGACTTACAAAGTCGTCATTCCATCTAGAGGTGAGCAATAAAATGAGAAGAAAGTTAATAGAAGCAACCACCCCTGTTTTGGCATAGATTTGCTGGTTGAGCTTCAGTGCAAGGCCCTTCAGCATCCCTACAACCCCAAACGAGTTCTCACCTTAATTCCAGAGGAAATATTATATCAATTATCAGGACAAAACATACAACTATTTTAATTCAATGACTTTCTTCTTCTGTACAATTTAAATAAAAGTAAAAATTGCACAATACTAAAAAAAATGAAAGCTTTAATTTGTTCATTTGACATCCCATCCATCAAAGAGTAAAAAAAAATGATAGATAAACATGAAGAAAGCGAGAAGTCCCAGTCGATGATTAATACAATAACCAAACCCCAGATAAAGGGAACTAAAAATTAGTTAAAAGAGAAATTAAATTTGCTGCCACAAAGAGTTCAACAATATTAAACAAGAAAAAAAATTAATAGATTACTTAAGTTAAATCTTTTCTTTTCTGTAAGCAATATATTTAACGTTTCTTGAATGACACGGGCATTAAGCATTTGTTTCTTGTTTTTTTTTTAGAAAAAAAAAAAGACTTTAAGTTAAAAGGCGATGGCTGATGCGGTCTCTGCCTGTTCAAAATCTGAGACACAACTTGGAAGAAGGGTACTCTTGTTGGATTGTAACGAACTGCTCGCTTGAGAGAGAGAAAGATGGAGAGTGGAGAAAAGAGGGTGAAACTGAGAGAGAGGGTCACAGAGAAGACTCTAACAAGGAGGGTATTGTCCGAATCCCATCCAATAAAACCGGGAATTCGTATCAACTAAGGTAACAGAATATTTATGTTTGGATCCATAAAGCAGCGATGCGTGCAATTTAAGGGTGTGTATAAAAAGAGGAGGGTTCCAATGCCTCATCTTCTCGTACCTCATCCATGCTTCATATTCTTTATCTCCGTTTTTAAAGTCCAAACAGTCGATCTAAACCGCTCAACATGATCTCCATGTTAAAATATGCTTGGAGACCAAATTTTATATTTTTTGAATTTTTTTTACTATTTTTTTATATTTATTGAAAATCGCTTTTTTTATGGTCTAGATTTATTGAAAAGCGCGACTGAGAAGGTGAAAGGGAAGTTGGTGGTTAAAGTTAGCTCTAATATCAAATAGAAAATGAGCCAATGAATTAATTCTTTATTGATGACCTCTTGGGGTATATATAGAGCTTACATCTTTCAATCTAGCTCCTAGATTTCTCTATATTCCTATTTTACGAATAGGTCCCTAAATTAGATACAAATACCAACAGGTAACATAGTGTATTGTTCTTCCACTTAATAGTATACAGCCTACAGATAAATATTTTATACTAGTTACATTTATGCGTATAGCAATAAATTACCTAATTACAAAAATAACAAGATATTTTTGCATTAATTAACAATTAAGCCTATATGCAAGATAGTAATTCTCCTCAAGGCTTCCCTGTATCTTCTCCTACGACTATTTTTCTCATGTATTCATCTTTTCTTCGAGTAATTGCATCAATCTCTTCAGTCTTAAATGGAGGTGGCAGCAAGCAGGGCTCAAAATTGTAAGTAGATTTGACCATTGAATCCAGCATGAACTGCTTTGTAAGCCCAGTTTCTGAGCAAGCCATTGATTCCAGGCATATCTCCTTTGCATTCTCTGGTATAGTAGGTTTGTACCTCAACAGTTTTGCATATTCTGTCAGTAAATGTAACATGTAGTCATACACATTTTCCATACTCAGCTCGTCTTGCGCAAAATGACTGCCTGCTTTCCCCATTTTTTGTGCCTGTAGAGTACATACTATTCAGTGTAAGTAACAGGGCTTTGAGACAACATGGTTTCATTTTAAATTAATTGTATTGCCAGAACATATGCATGATTAGAACCATCTTAATGTATCATTTCTTCAAGCATATAATTATTTATCTTAGAATTACCTCTCTTTGGTGTTTATTACCCCAATCCACGGCATATTTGATGGATTTGCACTTCTTATCGGGCCTTATAGGCCAGTAATGTTGACCCGGCACCAGACCCCTAGTGAAAAAATCGATGAATGGAGTCGTCACTAATAGCATTGGCGAGTTGCAGGCGAGTATGTACTTTTCACTAACTGACCATGCTCTCCCTTCAATATATATCTTGTATCTGTCATCATATGAAGCAATTTTATCAAGCTTAATTTCCTTTTCTAGCAAGAGAATATGATGCAGATCAAAATTCTCAAACTTCAATATCGGATCAAAATCATCTAGGTTGATTCAAATCTACTGTCTTCCACATAAAACGACTTTCATCAAGCCTTGTCTTTTTTTTTTTTTGGGGAACAATTAATGTATGGTAGATTGACTTTACTATATTTTTAACATACGACCTGTACTGGTATGTGAAATTGGATCCTTAATTAATAGGTTAGTTTGCAGAGCATACCTGTATGTGCATTGTTTTGCAAGGTTTGATTCCTGGTAGCCATGTTTCCGCGCCGAATCCCAGTTCTAAGCAAAGTGACAGAGAAAATTTTATAGATGTGACAATACAATATTTTGTGTTTATTAATTTTAAGCAATTTTTCATTTGTGGTGCCAAGTCATATTTAGATGTTGACCTGAATCAAAATTATCTCTACCACAAGATTTTTACTGGCAAGAATATAATTTTCCTGTGCATAGAAAAACTTATCAAATTCTCTGCCAAATTAAAGATATCCATGTGTGCTGGTGGTAGCATTCCGTCTTTGTCAAAAGAGGTAGATTGTCTTGATTTTTGATTTTTTTAAGTCATGCACAAAGTCTACGACTTTCATTAAAGGTTGTTCATTTTTTTAACTTTTAAGCATATATACCTGACCAAAGAGACGAGCGTTCCACTCTTTTCCATTTGACACGTTGCACCGCATAAGATCTCCACGAGTTTGGGCAACATATTGGTTGCCTTTCCAGTATGCATAAGGTTCTTTATCCTTCCATTTTAGCCTCTTGTTCTCAATCGATATCTCATCCAGAAATCGCTCCCATGGCTTCACGTTCACCTCCGGCCTGTAATCATGAAAAATATGGCTAATTTAAACAATTAATCTGTATAAGATGCAAACATAACTAATTAATTCATAGTTGCACGCTAAACAAGGAAGGAGATCAATATATAGCACATTAATTAACCAATTACCAACCCCAGAAGGACCAGTCTGGAAACACAATATCGAGTGTCGTCCCATCCTTGCAATACCGAAACAATGGTGGTGGTGGAGATGAATGAAAACGGTCCGCCTTGAGTGCGGGTGGGTCATCACAGTTGAACATGATATCTAAATCAGGCACCCGACCGGGATACCGTTTCAAGAGCTGTAGAATTCCCCAGATGGTGAACACATCCCGGGTCTGAAATGCTTTGCTGAACGTATGGAGGTACGCTCGGCCACCTATTATTGTCAGTCGAAAGTTGACGTTTGCGTGGCGTTTTGCACTATCAACCATTTCTCGTGTTATCCCGGTAGCGCTCCAGGGTTTTAGGTCCTCGTGGATAAAGCGAAAATATTCCGGGCATGATGGAGTGGGGATTGGGGAGCGGTTTGGTTTTGGTTGGACAGGAGATGGAGATGGAGCTGGAGCCGGCGATGAAGTACTGATTAATAACAGATCACTACAAGTAGGTTGTGTGGTGGCTGTCGGGCAAGAAAGGGTGATTGGAGTTCCTTGTGCTTCCGATTGGTGTCGATTATGCCATATCATTGAATTGTTGTCACCCAAGTTGGCGTTAATAAGAAATGATTGTATCTGCAGGAAAAAGAGGATGCCTTCCAGCCTTAATTGGTAACAATCAGATATATAGTGCACCATTAATTGCTTAAGAAATTAATTTGTATAACAAATTAACAATGGAGGGATGTATTGGTAATTAATTAAGGACCATGTCTGCACAATTGTATTTATATATAATTCGAACATAGCTTAATTATATATACACATATACTAGCTAGAGAAAATAAATAATCCTTACAAATTCATCATTCCAGCTTGAGGTGAGAAGTTCAAAAAGAAGGAAACCAAGTAAGACAACCAACGATCCCTTTGCAAGAGGAGATCCGATGTACATAGCACTTCTTCCCCTTTCTATCAGGCTACTAGTACTGCACCACCCCATGTCTCTCTTCTACAACCTCTATATATTTACCCCCTTTTAAAGGTTTATACTACGAAACCTCTTCTCTACAAGAGACGTACGAATAAAAAAAAAGAAACGAAAGAAACAAGGGAAAAATATATCGTGCAGTCATGCACCCACGTACTTCATCGATCAGTAGCCATGAATCGAAGTTATGCACTTCTTACGTACGTCTCGAATCTCGATATGATAATAAGTCTTCTCACAGATGCAAATCCCAACGAATTATATCTAATTATGCACAGATTTTTTTCCCATGTGAATCCAGATTCATTGGAGTTCGCTAGCCCTTTTTGAGTAAGAAATAAGGGTCAAAGTCCTTGTTCATATATCTAGTTATGCACAGATTTTTTTCCCATGTGAAGTCAGATTCATTGTTCTCTTTACAAACGAGTTTTCAAACAAAGACTTTCTCCCGCAAAACGAAGGAAAATTAAAAACGTTCAAAATAATAGCAAATTAATTAGTAAAGATATCTAAAACAGAAATGGAGATTGCAACTCAATTAATCGATCGACTTCCATTACATGGGTGCGCTCTTTTGAAAAATTATGTCTTCTTTTTTATTTGATAATAAAGGGCGGTACGTATGTAGAAAATTAAGAATGTAATAATTAAGGTGTATATTAATTTTTGTACTAGTTAGGGAGGTAATAATAATTTTTTTTTGTTTTTTTAACACACGAGGAGAATGTTGGATTAAGTGAATTTGATTAAAGATTATATTGTAATTTATGAAGAAAAGAATAAACATAGAAATAATTTTTAGTTATTCTAATTAAAATTAGCTGCATATTCAGGCAGGACAGTAGATCGACCGAAGAGATATGCGGGACAGTATAACATGAATGAAAAACGTTTCAGTACTGTTTGTATCTTATCTTTTCAATATTGACAATTATATCAATATATGGTAAGATTGAGAATATTGACAATGAGTAGAACTAGGGTGTTCCTAGGAGTATCAAGATCTTTGTACTCTTAACTCTAAAATTTATCGGATTAACTTCGAGCGACGAATCCAAACCGTTGAAATCCTTCTACCTTACGAGTGATGCGTCTACATATAAAAATTTTAAAAGTTTTAAATTAATTTAGTATAAAATTAAGTGGTCAAAATTAGAAGGGTTTTAAATTAATTTTAATGCATTCATTTTTTGGAAGTTTTTTGACCACTTGACTTTATACTAAATTAATTTGAAACTTTAAAACTTTCACATGTAAATGCATCACTCGTAAGGTAGAAGAATTTTAACAATTTGAATTTGTTGTTCGAAATTAATATAATAAGTTTTAGAGTTAATAGTATAAAAGAACTTGATACTCTTAGAAATTAGGAGTTAGGAGCACCCTAGTTCTACTCTTGAGTGTTATTTTTACTAAAAAAAAAATTACAAGGACCGAACAAAATTTTCGATCCAAAACCGGTGGAGATCGAAAATTTAATTTGATCCTCCCTTCACAACGCAAAAGGTACCTATTTCATAGAAGATATAAAACAAGCGCCGAAACCAAATTTTCGCTCCTCCCCCCCCGGACCCAAAAATTTGGTCCGGCCCCTCCTATTTCAAGTCATCATCCATAGTCCATAGACCATAGCAGTTTTCGAACTTTGAGAGGCCCCACATCGTCAAGTTGTACCACCCAACAGAGGAGGAGACGTCGTTGATTTTTTTTTTTGTATGTATGGACAATTTGTCAATATCTTAGTTACATTTTGATGTCATCTTTGTTTTATTATTTTGAGTCATTTTCTCGTAATTTTAATATATCACAAATTAACTAATAATATAACATATTTTAATATACAAAAATTAATTAATTTGAACCCCGCGGGGGGGGGGGGGGGGGGGGGGGGGGGGGGGGGGGGTGTTGTGTTCTGACATTTTAATTTTTTATTTGCTAAAATAAAAAAAAATCAAGAGAATCTTTCCACTTACTATGCAATAAAAATTTATTTACACATGGTCGGTACTGAAGGTAAGAAATAGGCGAGTCTAGTAAAGTAGATATCCTATGTATGTTTCTCTCTTAATTCCAATCCAATGATATTAAATATCGTTATTAACTACCAATGTCAACTTTAAGCAAACAGACAAAAGAGATACATATCCATGCACTAGAACAGAATATTGTCTATCTACATATTGTAGATGCACAACTATGAATAAGTAGATACATATCATCATTAACTAGCAATGACATTTTAATCTTTTAGGTCATATTTGGTTGTGGAGTAAAGTTACTTCAGATTAAATTTCTTACTTCAAACTAAGACGGATTAAAACAATTATATTCTAAAAATAAAATAAAAATTGGAGCTAGCAACAATCCCAACAGCAAAAAAAGAAAAAGAAAGATTTGATGATTTTAAAATTCTAGTAGCCGCCACCATCATTCCTCCTTCTCACTTCTCTTTTCCTCTCTATTCCGTTTCTCTCACTCTTCTAGATCTCATATCCGATATGGCTCCTCCTCTCTCTCACGACTCTACTTTCTTGAGTGGAGAGAAAAATGAGAGAGAGGAGGACCGTAGCTGAGCGGAGCTGAGAGTGCGGTATCGTCGGAGCTCAGAGTATTGAGTCTCTACGTCATCTCGATCGGAGAACGGGTGAGTAGATCCGGACGTCGGAGTGCGGTAGCGGTCGAAAGAACAGATCCGGTCGTAAAGAGCTATAGAGTTTAAGGTAATAGAGTAATTATGATTGTATATAAGTGAGATTAGAATATTAGAGTTATTTAGAGTAATTTGGAGAATTTTGTGAGAATAAAAGTTTAGATTTTGTATTAGAGAGTCATTTGATTCATTGTAAGTTCGTTTTTCTTATCAATGAAATTATTAGTTGACACTTAAAGCTACCAACTTAAAAAAAAAAAAAAAAATGAAGAGAACCTTTCCTCAAACTATGCAATTAATATAAATGTATTTATACATGCTCGGCACTCAAAGCAAGAAATAGGTGAACCTAGGGAAGTAGATATCCTCTGTTTTAAAAAATATCTTTCCCATGATGTTACTCTCTTTAAAAAAAAATATCTTCATGAACTACCATTCTACCAATGATAACTTTAAGCAAACAGGAATTAAAGGAGATCCACATCCAATTATCCATCACTAGCACAGAATTGTCTATCTACATATTATTATTATTATTATTATTATTATTATTATTATTATATGTACGTATCAGCAATAGTCATTTATCGAAATTGAAGAAGCTACTATGGAATAACATATTGACATCAACATATTCAGGCAGGACAGTATACCGGGTACAATGATGCGTACCGGCTACGCCAACGACTTTTCTTTGTTTTGTTTAAGAAACAAAACAGAATTGGTGTAGTCATAGAATGTATACCCCTCAACAACACCGAAATTACGTATTTGCCTCTCTTAAATTCAAAATGTCATATTTACCCTTATAAATTTCAAAAAACAACATATTTATCCATTTTTATTATCTTTTATATTAAAATTCATTTTAAATTTATAAATTGCACATTTTACCCTTTATTAATAAAAATAAAATATGTAACATGTTTAAGAAAAATGTAAGTCTTCTAATTGCTATGTTTTTAAGAACAAATGAATCATTTTTTTTTTATTTATGACGCATACATTGCATACATGGTAATATTTAGACATATACTTATGTAAGTGTCAAAAGTAGAAAAATGATTTATTTGTCCTCATAAACCGACTAATTAGAAGACCGATATTTTTCTAAAACATGTTATATTTTTTTATATTAGTTACTAAAGGACAAAACATATATTTTATAAATTTAAAATGAGTTTGAATAGAAAATATACTAAAATGGATATTATGAGTTTTTAAAATTTGAAAGAGTAAGTATGATATTATTAATTTTAGAGGGGCAACACATAATTTCGAGGTTTTATTAGGAACATACGTAAAATTCTCCCAAATTAAAGAAAGGAAAGAAGTCCAGGTGTCTCTTCCCATTATTCCAATCAATCGGATTCGGATGTAAACATTGTATTTTTATTTTTTTTATTTTTTGGTCAAAGAAGTAGACATTATTTGGAAATTATATTGCAAAGTCTCTCTCCCAATTTGTCAGTATCGAGGTATCGCTACCACAGATTATGCACACCAAATTGACCGTATTGATATGTGGCAGCAATATACAGCTTCTGTTGAATTTTATATTCGAGCCCATTGTGAATTGTAATTTAGGCTTCTCTACACTTGATAGATAGTTTGCAGTATTCAACTATTTATATAAAATATAAATTAAGGAATGGAAATAATTAAATTGGTTGGAGCTGCGTTATATATAATTCATGCTGCTACCAACTGGTACGGCTATCTATTTAAATAAATCTTATATTATATTTTTGGATAAAATTTAAAAAGAATTTTAAAATTCAACATTATGTGCATAAATGATAAGATTTACATATTTGTCTATAAAAAATGATGAAGTGTGAGTAAATATGAAATTTTAACGGTCTGAAACTTATTGTCCTTAAATGCATCATCACAAATATTTAATTACATAAAATTTATTGTTAGACATCTATCTAGCTATATGATCAACAAAGGTACCTATAAATATTTTACATGTTAATTTTTAATTTCTTAAAGAAGTTTAAAATTTTAATTTTACTTAAAAATAATTTTAAAGTCAAAATAATCTCTTCTCAATACTAATTAAGGTGTAAGCTAAATGAAATTTCCATTTATTTATTTTATTTTATAATTAAGCAGTTCATGATGTTAATTCAGCATCAGGAAAAACACTATGCATTACATTTTTTCATGCTTGTGCAGTATTTTTGTGAAAACCCCGTAACACGTCTGCTTCGCTTTCCTTTCGGTACATTCACCATACCCTGGGCTGGGCCCCTTTGAAATCCACAGAGACATAGATAAAGAAAGAAATGGTCGATAGCGCCGAGCATTTTGTGAATTTCAGACTGGTAGTAATCAATTGAAAGGCCGCTTTGGAGCAAATTTATACGGTACGGTCCAATGGATATTGAATTAAAGACTCATGTTAAAATGCACCATTATTTTTCTTCTCCAATTATGCTCCATACTATTTTCTCTATTTATAAAGTTTGAATAGTCAATTCAAATTGCTCCACATGATCTTCGTAATAAAATGTGCATGGAGACCAAATTTTATATTTTTTTATTATTTTTTTAGATAGATACAAAATCACTGTTTTGGATGGTCTAGAATTTTCTGAAAACATTACTTTTGTATCTATCTAAAAAAATAATAAATAATTTTCAAAAAATATAAAATTTGGTCTCGAAGTATATTTTAATATGTAGATCATATTGAGCGGTTCAGATCGATTATTCAAACTTTAAAAACGGAGAAAATAATATAGATCACGATTGAAGCACAAAACCGATGGTGCATTTTAATCCTACTCTGAATTAAATTTGATTTGATGTTAAGTCAAAAACGTCTAATTTGCATAAATATTTATATGAACAATTTTAAAAATCATACATATCAAGTACATATAAATTTTGATACAGATATAAATATTCGATATCAAACTGTCCCCACTCCGATTTGGAGAATTACCGCAAGAAGTTTGAGAAAAGGATATATTCACAAATTGGGGATCCTTTAGCTGTTGAACAGGTAGCTCAGTCGGGTAAAGTATTGCACTGGATATGAATTCCCTACCTTAATTGGTTTGGAAGCATTTTAAATTCACCTCATCTTTTTCTTTTATTTTCAAGTCGTAGGTTATGTAGTCAATTCTCTCGGTCTCTATCGTCATACCAAGTCCCAAGGATATTTTTTTTTTCCCTTGTGCGCGATTTGAAATTTGTGTCCCCTCAAATGCTTTGCATGATATAACGATCGATCAACGAGTTTAATTACAATTTTTTTTTTTTTTTCTCCTGACCATTTTAATTTCTTTTGAGAACTTAGTCAAGCCGTAGGTTTTGTACTAGAAGAAAAGGCCATTAGTCTTTATTCGAGTTGGAGCGATTACAAAGAAAATTAATCCAACTGTAACACATTCAGTGGTAAATGAGATTTTTCAAAAGTTCGCAATAATAAAATTCTTACATAAAAAATATTCAGTACATCTTAGCGTCATGTTTAAGCTTAGATCTAACATAAAAAGTAGAAGTATAGCTTAGCCTGAAATTAACCACATTTTATCATTAATAAGTCTTGTACATGTCGTCATTGACTTTCAGTTGATTAAAATAGTTTTAATTAAAATTTTAGTTGCACATGCAGTACACAGATTATAGGTTTGCCTGTAGTTATTAATAATTGGGATGGTATCAACTGTGTATGATGCATTACTTTGTTTAAGTCAGATAACTTTTGGGTAAATGTTCCTTTTTAGGCACCATACGGAAACCACGGGTTGATGTAATGGCTTTGTAAATATTTATTAATATATTTCTCAGTGGAATTTCCACTAACCATCAAAAACTTTTGATTAAATGTGTTGTTTTGAACTAGAGTAATGCGCGTCAATCATGGATTGCTTGATTTTTTTAAAATTATTATTTTTTGAATAAAAGGCATTTACTGTCTGTTTCATTAAGAAACTAGTGACTATTACATGATTGCCTGATTTAACTAGTAACATTATCTAATTTTGTGTGGTTGTTATGTTATATCTAAATTGCTTTTAGTTTATATGTACTATATAATATAGATTTATAATGAGAACAAAAAATTTCAAATTTCAGTTTATTTCACATAGTGTCTTTTTGTCTTAATCTTGACAGTGACTGCCAAGATTTTTTTTTTTTTTTTAATTATTGCTTTGTTTCTCTCCTCTTCTTCTTTGCACCAATTCTTAACAAACTGGTATAAGTCTAATGAAACAAAAGAGGGTTCAATCATGGCGAAGGAAGATGAGGATTTGTCATTACTTTTGTTACACTAGTACAAAAAACCAATTCACTGACTGTTATTAAGGTGTTAGTGATAGTGCCATAAGTACGTATAGGTATATCTTTACTGACGGATAAAAACAGTTAGTGTAGGTACCAAACACTGATGGTTTATTTAAACAATCAGTGTAGGCACCCAACACCGACGAATAGAAAATAGTCAATGTAGGTATCCTACATTGACGGGTAAAAAACAGTCAGTGTAGGTCCTCCACACCGATAGATTAAAAGCAGTCAGTGTAGGTCCTAAAAACAATCATTGTTAGCTTTATATGCCAACATGTAGGTCTTACAAACAATCAGTGTTATTTTAAACTCCTGTCGAAAATTGTTAGTGTAGATCCTAAAAACAATCATTGTTGGCTTTATAACCATCGGTGTTGGCATAATTTTTTTGGCATAGTTCTGTTTGTATCGGGGCTAGTCTCCATATTTTTGCTAGCAATATATTACTATTTGACATTTACTGACATTAAATATAATATCATGCAAATAATTTGGACAATATAAACAAAAGACAACACAATATAAACAATATAAGATACTCATTAACAAAAAAACCACACTATAACAAAATTTACATAACACATATTAACAAAATATGCATCTGAACTTAACAACATTGCATTTCTTGTAAATAGTTTCGGAGTTGTCCAAGAAAAATGTACACCATTGTCGTGTTATTTCATGAAGTATAGAAATCTACCTTCTTTTGATTCTATGCATCTTTTTATGTTTTTCGACGTGTAGAAATATGATAAGCATAAATTATATACATATTCAATCTAGTTTTTATCATAAAATAATACCAAATATCTTGTATTTTGAACATAAAGTGAATAGAATACACCTAGAATCAAGTTACTGCAGTTGTTTGGCTTTAAAATGCAGGAAAAGATGAAAAATGAAGAAAATATCCTTCAGTGCAGACGCAGTAACATCCAGTGTGGACGCACTCGGTACTTAGCTAAATTTCCAGCAACTCAGACTTTCAGAGAAAAAGTCCGAGTGTAATGCGTCCACACTCACAGGCCAATGCGAGTCATCCACCCGCACTCAACACTTAGAATAATTTCCAGCATCTCAGCTCTTCACAGAGAAAAAGTCTGAGCGTAATGCATCCGCACTCACAATCCAGTGCGGGCCATTCATCCCGCACTCAATACTTAGAGCTGATTTCAGGAATTTCAGAACAGCACCAGAATACACTAGTGCGGGCCATTCATCCGCAGTCACGACCAGTGCGGACGCACTCAGAGTCTTACGCAGGATTTAAATAAGGAAAGTTAGAGCCAGTGTGGATCGGACCATCCGCACTCACCACCAGTGCGAACACACTGAACCCGCAGATAACCAGAATTACACATTTTCAACACGGGTTCTATTTTTAGCGCACTAAGGACGTGTTTTAATAGCCAAAATTAGATATGCTTGTCTGGAAAGTATTGTAAAGAGAGCACCCACTAACCCCACATTCAAGCCTCTTAATTAGGCATGGTCTCTTGCTATAAAAGGAGGGGTTCATTCCCATTGAAGGACATCAATAATTCCCATCTCTCTCATCATCCCTTGGTGCATTTTCTAGCAGAAAATCTGTAGCAATTCTCGAAGTTTCGGAGGCTTTTCAAGGAAGGAGAAGGAGAAGATTCAAGCAAGATTTCGACAAGTTTGAGGTTCTTGATTCAATAAAGGGTGTAATAATTTCTTGTTCATTTTGCCAAACTTTGTTATGTATCTCTCCAAGAGGGAGTAGTCCTCTTTCTAGGGATTTGGGTCAATGCATGATCTTATTTAATTTTATCTTATTCGGTTATTTGTTTTTATTATGATTGTTTATTGGGATTTGATTGTTAATTTCTGTAATTTATCATTTGTGTTAATTACATAATTAGTACTTGAATTGTAGTTATCCCGTTTTGGATTCGAAAGAACCAAAATTAACTAGGATCAATATGATAGTACCAAATTATGAATGCAAATACCCTAGATTTGGATTAGGATCTAACCAATTTGTAATCTAAGCCGGAACTACAAAAATTAAAGTTAGAAATTTGGTGAAGGACCCAACGGTGAAGTCAAACCCTAATTAGGGCATCTAGAATTGAATTAGATATTGATATGAAGAACTTAGCGGTGAAATACCGATATCTAAGGATATGATAGACTAACAAGAGCTTCATAACCTAGATGGCTTGGGCGAGGAACCTAGTGGTGAAGTTTGAATTATTTAAGCACGTTATTAATTCACGAAAGTGACCATTTTTAACATATTAGGTTAGAAACCTCATCAAATCATACATGAATTTAAACGATACCGAATAGATAGAATTAACAAGGGATTGTAGACCGAACACCTCTAGAATTTCTAAACTTGAAAGCAAACCAACATTTCTTTCCTTTATTTTTATATATAATCGTTTAAAACTCCTTTCTTTCGAGTATTGAACCCAAACTTAGGATTGTTAGAACAAAAACCCCCAAATTACTTACTTTCATTTATTTTCTGAAATTAATCAATAGAGTTAAAACTAAAATCTTCCCTTATTCTTTGGATCGATATCTTTTATACTACAAGAAAAGGTTGTGCGCTTGCAATCGACTAATTTTTGAGTATTTAGATTTATAAATTTAAAAGTAAAACGAGTACCAAGTTATAGCAAAAACCCTATACTTAAAATACTCAACAAAATCTCAATTTATTTAGACACATACTCACCACACGCAAATTGTATCATTTTTCTGATTGGTCCTGATTTTTTTTTTCATTTTTTAAATGTTATTTAAGGATTTTTTTTAGATTGATTGGTCATGTCTTCATATCTTTTCATTTTTATATCTTTTTAATAAATGTTAGTTGTCATTTAATATGTCATTTTGTATAAAAATATATTAAAAATAAAATAAAAATAAAACATATATGTCATTTAATGAATATGTTATTTAAGAAATGTTATTTACGTGCTAGATGTTATTATAATATATCATTTAAAAAAATTAATTTTATCTTTTTTGTTTATAAAAATATGTTATTTTGTATAAGATTTTTATAGTTGTATAATAATATATTTTCATTACAGCGCACAGACACGATACTGTTTGTGTTTGTTCTATGCTTGTCCGTGTTGGTATGTTGTCTTTGCCTCTCGCAGAGAAGCGATCTGCTGTTAAGCTGTTTTGGAAGCATTTTAATGTTGCTATACAATAATGACTCCTTGGATTAAGCTTGAATTAAATAGGTTTAATCCATTATCAAGATTCTTCAATGCACTAGTACTCTCCAATTTATTTTATGTGTCAAGTCTATACTTATTTAATGAAGTTGCAAAAGTAAAATTGTAACTTTGTATCAACTGTACCGTACGTCGTGACTCGTGATGTGATTTGAACTGTTAGTTTTACCAAAAATAATGGATGTACACTAGAATCATTTTTAATCCTATGAGATATATATTACTCTACCAATTAAATCATCCTATATATTGACTAGAAAACTCAAAACATTTTTGACATACAAAATGCAATAGCATTTCTTATAATTTGCCCTGATTTTCCATTTTCTCTACTTGCTTGAGGTACTCTGCTTTTATACTGGCAATTGCATGAAGCTCTTTCTTGTCAAATGGAGCTGGCAACGAGCATGGCTTGAAATCATACACCGATTTGACCATGGAATCCAACATAAACTTTTTCACTGGCTCCTTTGCATGACATGCCATGGACTCGATGCATATGCTAGTGGCTTTCTCCGGTATCGTAGGTTTGTACCTCAAGAGCTTAGCGTATTCTGTCAGTAGATGTAGCATGTAGTCGTATACATTCTCCATGCTCAGCTCTTCCTGAGTAAAGAGGCTACCACCTTTTCCCAAATCTTCAGCCTGATAAATTATTTTGTGAAAATTCATCTGATTAGTTATATGAGTTATGAGTTATGACCAAGAAACTAGACGGGCTTAAAATTCCTTTTGGGCTTGGCCCACTAAATTAACTTAACTGGATTCAGACATTTAATTACTAACTCAAAATTAGGAAAATTAATTAAAGCGCTTTCTAATTAATATGCTTCAAGCATGCATAAGCTAAAAGGTAAAACCGTAAAAGGTAAAGAAAGAAATATACTTGTTTTTGGTGAGTGTTCCCCCAGTCGACGGCGAATTTAATTGACTTGCACTTTTGATTAGGATTTATTGGCCAATAATGTTTGCCAGGGATCAAACCTCTTGAGAAAAAATCTACATATGAACTTGTCACAAGCAATGTTGGCGAGTTGCATGCTAATATGTATTTCTCGCTTACAGACCATGTCCTTCCTTCAATATAAATCTTGTACCTTCATTTCATTTATTTATTGTACAAAATATGATGTATTCTTTCAATGTACTTATCAGAAAATTACTCTCACAGTTAATTTACGTGCTTAAAAAGCACATTAAATTAAATCAGATAATCTCAACTGGCATCTGTACAATGGATAAGTACGTGGTGTCACTTCTCAAACAAACTTAAAAGAGTTAACCAGCTCTAAATAGGAAACAATATATTATTTTAATATCAGGGGTTATTTGGGAGTTCAGTTACCTGTAATTGCACTGATTTGCCAGATTTGATTCCTTGAAACCGTTTGTAATCTCCTTCCCCCAATTCTACAATTGCATACATCAAGTGATGTAAGATTGTACATTTCCATAGAGCAAAATTTTGTAGTAATTCACTTGTACGTACAATGATCAACATAAAAGAAAATTATCTAAAAAATATATCTATGGTACCTGAGTGAAAAGACGAGCATTCCAATCATGCCCGTTGGAAAGGTTGCACCGCATAAGGTCCTGCCGGGTCCTGGCAACCCCAGGGTTTCCCTTCCAAAAAGCGTAAGGAGCCCTATCCTTCCATTTCAGCCTCTCACTTGCATTTCTTGTTTCTTCTAAAATCAAATTCCATGGTTTTATGTTGATCTCTGCCCTGACCATCAGCAAAAAAGTCGATAAAAACTTGAGAATCAACAACATAAATATATATAAAGACATTTGTAAATTTTCAAGTAGTTGATTTATACTAGTGGAGGAATATTATAAGAAATAGAAGGAAACAAACAATTACCAACCCCAGAAGGACCAATCAGGGAAAACAATCTCGAGCGATGTCCCATCCTTGCAATACTGAAACAATGGTGTTGGAGCTTTCGACAGATAGTTGGCCGCCTTAATAACCGGTGTGTCATTACAGTTAAACATTATGTCAATGTCAGGAACTCTACCGGGATACCTGTTCAACAACTGAAGGATCCCCCAAATTGTAAATACATCCCGCGTCTGAAATGGGTTGCTATACTTCTCCATGTAGGCCTTGCCATTGATTATTACTAGTCTAAAGTTTGCAAAAGGCTTGGCGCTTTCAACCATTTCTTTTGTTATCCCTGTAGATTTCCAGGGTTTTAGGTCTTCGTAGATGTACCGAAAGAAGTTGGGACATAAAGGCGAGCGGGAGGGATTGTGCTTGGCTTTGGTGTTTTGGGATGGAGATGGTAAAGGGGATGGAGATGGAGATGACATAGCATGTGGGGCCCGGTGGCAGGTTGTGGTGGTGTTTGTGGGGCAAGAGAGGATGATCTTAGTCGGAGGTATTCCTGAGGGTTGCCTCTGATGTCTGACTGTTGCGGTGTCGACTCTGGCTTCATTTTTGACAAAAGACTGCACAAGCATGATCAAAGTTAAAAGTAAGAGAATATCATGCATTAATTGTATTTTTCTGAAGATTAAGAACCACCTTGAACTGGTTTTTTAAGAAATAGTGGAAGAATTTCTCACCGATTTCATTAACTGAAACCAACATACACTGTTTTTGTTGTACCAGGCCTCTGGTACTGCTTACAAATTAAGAAACTGAAACTTCTAATCTACCTGACAACTACAAAAACTGACATAGTTTTTTATCACATCCTTCTAGAGATGAAAATCATCTCCATCAAATTTAATATTATTTTTCAGTTAATCTAAATTAGAAGTTTATTTTTATCAGCGTTTGATAAAAATTACATCAAATTTGGTATCCAATATATCTAAACTATAGAGAACATATCTGATTTTAATTTTAATTTTTAATTTTGATAGTTTTTTGTAAGTTATTACAATTGTGAAATTATGGAATATTGTAAATTTTTGTACTGATAATGAATTAGTGATCATGATGACCACCTAGAAACCAAACCACAAGTTTTCTATAAAATAAATAAATAAATAAAAACAGTGAACTCGAGAAGGAATATCTTTCAACAGAAGTAATATAATTGACAGCTTCCACATTCCAATATGGCCAATTTGATTTGCATAATCTACGATAATCATAGCTCTTCCAATAAAATGCGATGGTGACTTGCAATATATAAATTAAATTCCCAATGTCTACATCTTTTATATGGGAATATATCGTGGAAGGCTGCCTAGACTTTCAAATTCAATTGTGCCGCCTCCTATGTATAAAATCAGTGTGGAAATTTTAAAACGCATGACAGATCTCCTATTGCACTCTGAATGTAGCCATTTCTATATCTTAGAGTTGCTATGTATTAGTAGCATTAGGGTGTAAAGAGCCTACCTATATATTATGAACATTTGATTAACTTAATTTCCTGATCTTATTACAAACTGACATACATACATACATACATACATACATACATACATACATATATTAAATAAATTAAAGGTTCAAATGTCTCTATATATATTTTGCCTCAATTATTTAAATTCTAGCTTAATAGCAAATGTAATATATTTATTGGCAATATTAAACGATATAATATAGTTATGTTACTTTTTCTATGTGCATGTTAAAAATAATTCATTTCGAGCTTATTTTGATGGGTCACTTGAGCTTATGTTTTCAGCTTTCATCAAAATAAAACTGGAATATGATAATTTTTGGGTTCAAGTGGAAAAAAACAATATGCATAACCTTTTAAAAAAATTATTGTGTCATTGAAGTTTTAAACATTATGTATTAAAAGATTTTAGAAAGGGAAAGTATGATTAAGGTTAAAAAAAAATAGAAGTTCTTTATTTCTCATAGCTGCATTTTTTTTTTCTTCAGTGCACAAAATATTTAATCAAAGACTACAAAGTAAAAATAATAATGCTTCTTAGAGCATCTGCATTAGTAATTATTTTGCAGTTGCTAATTCTATGTGGCAATTTTTTATTTAAATTGTTGGAATGTGGATCAATTACTAATAAAGCAAACTTGCTTTTAAAGAAAACGTTTTCTTTTGGACACACTGACAGAATGAAACAAAATTATTAGTTGTAAAAAAACAACCATTTTCTTTTTTCTGTCTCTCTTTCTAAAATTTTAGTTTCACGTGTGTAGAACTTTAAAAATTAAAATTTACTTAATTTCTAAATTTTGCTTTAAGAGGATTTCTATTCAATATCTCCATTAGAGATGCTCTTACTTAATGTTGCTTTTATGTAAAACACATAAACAAGTAAACAACGCAGTCAACTCAATACATATAAGGCCACAATGCAACTCCTTTATGTCACGGTTTATACACGACAATGTCAATATCGTATCAATTAATGTAGTGCACCACCAAGCTTGGACTAAAATCGCCAACGTAATTAAACTTCAAAATAGACTTTGCTTGTGATTCAATATATTTTTATGTATCTAGAGACATATCACATTAACCTTTAATTTTGTGGCCGCCTAGGTTTGAATAATATCAACACACATTAATTTTTCTAATTCAAGCATTGAAACAACAGCTAATTAATCCAAACTAATTAACTTGTTAATTATACGAACGCTCAATTTAAAACTGCCTCAATTTCTGAAAGGACCAGGAAAGAAAAACGAACCAAAGAAAAAAAAAAATTAAATAACAAAAGGTAAATTAAATTTGGATAAATATATACACTTACCGCACTATCAGACCATTGGGAGTAACTCAAAACCGTCAATAGAACGAGGCTGATGAAGATGATGATAACTCCCTTTGTAGAAGATTGTATTAAGGAAGTTACAATTTTACCCCCCTCCCTCAAATCCTGACATACTGAACCATGGCCAATTTCTGAATCCAAACAGCTTATCCTCATCATGGTTTTTTTCTTTGCAACTTTGCTTTCTGAATCTCTCTCTATTTATACCTCTTTTTTCTCTTCTCAACTTTTGCTTCTTGAATCTATATATACACATCTTGTGGTGTGTTGCTTCTGAACTGAAAGTCAAAACTTTGGTCTCTTCTCATTTTTTTCTTTTTGAGTAAAACAATGATTAAGGAGGCTTTAATTTGGTTTAAGGATCCATGGATTGCATGCTCTGTAGAGATGAATTAGAGCAGGTTTCCGTTTCTCCCATGCATGAAATTTAAGCTGTCTAAGAATTTTTTTTCTTTGGATCATCTATTTTTAGAGACACAGAGGAAAAAGAGAAAGCACGAATAAATTGAGGGACCTGGGACCAAATGACCAACGGTATCCAGTTGCACCCCAGAAGTTTTGGCTTTTACAACTTCTGGTCAACAATCCTCCTCCTGTCAATCTGCATGTCATGTAGGAAAATGCGTTTAGAAAAATCTGAATATATATTTCTATGTAAAGCAATTAATGAAAGCACAAAGTAGCGACCATATATGAATATATGATATGATACAAGTTGGAGTCCGGCTAATATGTTTTTGTATGCTTACAGATTAAATTTTAAAATTTTACATTCGAGATGTCAAATTAACTAGCTCATAAATTGGTAATATATAAAACTTGTAGAATACTAATTTTTAAAATTATATGTAAATATGAACCTCTCTCTATAGAGATCAGTTTGAACGGTTTGGATTTTTTGTTTAAAGCTAATTAGATAGATTTTGAATTTGAAACATATGAGCTGAATTATTACTAAAAACATATATATTAGCCGGACTTCAACAAGTTCCTGCTTATGATATGATTAATGGGTGGAAATCCATTGACGTAAATTCACATTCTTAATAATTATTAAAAGTTTATTGTATTAAAATCCCATAAATAAAATATAATATATACGTTATACACATTATATATAAAATGTTATGGAACTTAATGCAGGTTTTACCGTTCATCAAACGACATGACATGTAATTAATTTGCAACGGACTATATATATAATTAATGACATTTGATGGAAAATCAAATAATATTGAGGATAAGCATGCATATATTCACTGTGTAATTGTAGTGCTCATTGGGGAAACAAATATGCTGCGATTCTTTGGAATCGCAAGGTTCCTGCTTGTTCAAATCAAACCATTCATTTATTTCGAGATTCGTACATAAAATCAACTGCTTTGAGATTTGTGTATTTCAAAAAAATGAATGGCTTGATCTGAAAAAGCAAGAACCCTGCGATTCCAGAGAATTGTAGCAGATTTATTTCCGCTCATTGGCATATGCTTATCCACAATTATATACAATTTGTAGTGCTCAACAAATTCACTGTGGTACCAGATCCAGGTTCATATGAAACACTACCTTCCGGTCCCTATAGGGTATGTTTTGTTGTAGTGAAAATAGACTATTCTTGATAATAAGCTATTCGGATATGTTTGGTTGGGTTAGAAAAGCTAGAATATGGAATCAAATTTGTTCGTCTTATTAGAATAAGTTATTCTCACAAAAAGTTGGAAGAAGCTATTCTAATAAAACAAACGCCAATTTTGTTATTCTAGCCATGAATTCTAATATTGCAACCAAATATACCCCTATGGATTAGGGGTATGTTTGGATGCACAAGAATAACTACTGTTTTTAGAATAGCATTGCTATTCGGAACAAAGTGCATCCAAACGAGAAATAGAGCTATTCGGAATAGCTACTATTCTTAAAATAGCATTACTATTCACTATTCTTACAAAAACATGAAATAACATTTGTTGCTTTCAATATGAATACTAATCTAATATTTAAACTAATATTATATTAAATTTAATAATTAAATTAATATTATATTGTATTATATTTAATCTAATAATATATTATATTTAATACTAATATAATATTTAAAATAATATTATATTACATTTTAATATTTAAATTAATATTATATTTAATCTAATATTTAAAATAATATTATATTATATTTAATAATTAAATTAATATTACATTGTATTATATTTAAACTAATATTTTATTCAATTCTAATCTAATATTTAAAATAATATTATATTACATTTAATGTTTAAACTAATATTATATTACATTTAATATAATATTTTATTTAATACTAATTTAATTTTTAAATTAATATTATATTACATTAATATTTAAACTAATATTATATTACATTTAATATTTAAACTAATATTATATTATATTTAATCTAATATTTTATTAATACTAATCTAATATTTAAAATAATATATATTAAATTTAATATAATATTTTATTTAATACTAATCTAATTTTTAAAATAATATTATATTACATTTAATATTTAAACTAATATTATATTATAATATAATATTTTATTTAATACTAATATAATATTTAAAATAATATTATATTACATTTAATATTTAAATTAATATTATATTATATTATATTTAATCTTACACATAAATTATTAAACAGTAGCTATTCCTTCCAAACTCTATTCGAAATATGCAATCCAAACAACTTTTTCACTATTCTGAATAGCACGGTTCTTAAACAGTAGCTATTCTTATTTACTATTCTAAACAGTAGCTATTATAGCTATTCTAGAGTTCATCCAAACGTACCCTAGTAGAATAGAGCTATTCTTGAGTTAACCCAATTTGCTAATTTGTATTTGAATCATCAAGGTTTGAGAATAGTGGAGCTAACTCAAAGTTAGCTCTATTTTTGAGTGATCCAAACACACATGCACCTAATGTTATGAATGTACTCTAGAAGGGAGATAATAACAGAGTATCATGCGAGAAAGAGTACGTATTTCATCTGAATCATTGATTTACATAAATTTTCATAAGATGGGTATTGAAATCTTCATCAGCAAGGGAGTGTTCATGATCTGTTGCAAATCTAATATACCATATTCCCAAATTCTTTTGTTAGACAGACGGATTGTCAATTAATAAGATCTAGTCAGCCTTAATTACTTCACATTCCTGGAACAATATCATAAAAATTTCTCTCATAATTCTACTAATTCATTTTGAAATGGTTTTAGGCATTATATACTACAAATCATATAATATAATTTGTAATAGAACTTGACAGCCTCTGTCAAGCGGTTTCAAAAAAGAAAAATTGTAATAGAACTGCTGAAAGGACAACATTTTTTTTTTGAAAAGTTGGTAGTGGCTACCAACAGAAAATACATAAATGTGCTTACTACAACAAGTCGTAAGTTATTATAGCCAAAAAAAGAAAATCAATGTGATTGTAAATATTCTCTCCACCCCTGATTCCTTCTATTGCTCCTGCAATGTATTCTCCAAAGTGCAGCCTCCTCAGCAGCCCTGTTTACCACGATCCAAGTTGGTGTCTTAACAGCCCGAAAAATCGCCTGATTCCTCTGTCTCCATAGAGACCACAACACAGACAGGAATGTAGTGCCCCAGCTCTTCTTGTCCCGACCCGTCTGACGACAATAACTAGGCCAAGACGCATCCCATGTCTCCATGACCGAGTTCCTAAATTGAACTGTGTTATGAAATCTGCCCCAGATTTGCCGGGCGTTGCGACACTCAAAAAACAAGTGTTGAGCCGTCTCAACCGGACATTCATCAGTGTTATTCTGCCCCCCGATCGATAACAACAGCTGTAGTTTCCAAGTTTGGAATTTGTTCTCAAACTTATCAATAAGGAATTAATCCCTAATCTGATTTCTTCAATTTTATCATTTAGAGGAACACCTAAGTAGTACTTCATCGGAAATTTAATTGGACAATTAATTGATATCTAAATATCTCTGCTAGCCCTCTAGCTAGCTGTGCTTGAATCAACACACTCAGTTTTGTCTAGACTCTTTATTAATGACGACATATTAAAATTAAAAAAAAAATCCATTTATTTATTTATTTTTCTTTGGTTGAGGAGAACGATCCCTCCCTTGTGCAAATACATACATAAAATAATTTCACTGAATTATATTAATGAATGCGGCTTGTGGATTTCTTTGACATTGCAGTTTTGACTTTTGACCCGACGATTATGGATCTCAATATATATAGTGAAGCAAATTAAATTAACATCCTGACACATCATTAATTCTTAATTATTAGACACTAAAAATATATGTTACATTAATTAATTGTTTAACCGAGACCCAATCATGACCGACGTACCCCGTTCCTCCCGGAGAAAATTAACTATATATATATTCACCGGCCAGTTGATGCATGATGCAATAAATATCGCACAAACTGTATGTATAGTTAACATCAACAAATTAATATAATCACCAACGAGTTATTGACGCGACAATCTCTGTTTCATTTTATGGCACTTGATGATCTACTAGTCTAAGTTGCAATTGCCCGCGCACTACAAATTAATATTACGTCAATTAATTGCCTCAAAATTACAACTCACTTTCAAAGTTTCAATCATTATTGCTGTTTACAGAATGAATCCCCATTGGATAATTTTACAAAATACTCTTCTTACTGGAACCATCAAACAAAGTATCCCTCGATCTCCTAAATTTTTTTACAAAATGCCTTTTTAGACCCCAACTTTTATGAATTTAAATCGGCTGAAACCCTAAAATCCCTGAAATTCCTGAAATTCACGATCTCAGCCGTTCAATTTTTTCTCTACACACATCTCGGAACAGCTGATTTTTTGCACACGCATCTCAAAACAGTCCGATGGCTGGATTTGAATTGCAGGAATTTCAGGAACACTGTTCATTGGTCTTGAATTTCAGCAGATTCGGATCCAACTTTTATCCCTCTCTCTCTCCTTTCTCTCATTTACTCTTCTCTCCTCCTTTCTTCTCCCGGTACCCCTAATCCCCTAAAAAATTGGTAATGGTTTTTTTTTTTTTTTTTTATGGTAATGTTACTTTGAGGTAATTTCTTTTCTATTATTTGAACAAAATCACAAAATATCATTTAAAACTTAAAAAATTTAACAAAGAGTAATATATGACGTCTTACTAAAAAGAATTTTTCATTGCATGAATGCTGATTTGGTTAATAAAAATTAATTGACTAGCTAGATTATTTGAAAATCCATTAGCTCTAAGAGCGTTATCAAAAGAATTGAATTCGTACTGAATTACCTCAATGCTGATTTAATTGGTTCATTCCTGCACCATCTCAAGTTCCATTTTTACCAGCCACATATATCACAATTAATGGACCATATCATATCAATATTTTTATTATCTGTTGAGTGGTGTCTACACTTTTTATTATCTATGCTTATAATAATAAAGTAACAATATTTTTTTTTTTCTTTATTAAGTGAATAGAATTTTCTATCAACATGCAATGTGGTGCATGCATTAATTATATCAATTAATTCTCATGTATTGTCACACTAGCTATAAGTCACTTTGCAGAGAGAATTCGAAGCTTCTTGCAAATACTAGTTCTCTTGTGTTGTTTAATTATAAGCCAGCCCCAATGTCCATGCTATTAACCACGTATAATTGCGCAAATTTTAGTTAAAGATTTTTCACACGAATAATCAATGTTGAAGTTACAAAAAAAATGCCACAAAATTATTTAGATGTGCTGTATCCATATGCTTGGGATTCTAGCATTTTTATGTGGTGAGAACTAGCAAGTACAATATATATATATATATATATATATATAATTACATGTGAGAACAGAATTAAGGAAAGTTTGATTAGATAATGGTTTGTTGTTTGCGATGGAGAAATTAAGATTTATACAAATCTGGAGAAGGGAACAGGGCTCACACAGTGAACACCGGATGCTATATATATATATGTTAGCTTTATTTATTAGCACACCTCATGATTCATCCCAAAAAGTTTAGTATTGCATCGATTATCAACTCAAAATAACGCTACCATTTAGTAGGATATTAGGGCTACTTCAGTGGAACCGGGAAATGAGAGGAAGGAAGGAGGGAGGGAAAAGTTGGGGTCCACAAGTTATTTTGTTAAAAATACTATAAGAGGGTTATTTTTTCCAAGAATTTTTAATTAGTCTGGCAGCGAGTCAGAGAATTTTTTAGCTTTTTTTTTCAAAAATCGAAGGATTACAATATTTTCTAGATTTACTTTGAACTGAGATCAATGACTCAGATTCAAAATATTTTTATTTTTTTTTCAATAACACACAAAAAAATATTTTAATTTTTCTTACAATTACATAAAATTCAGCCTGAAAAATATTGATCCAAATTATTTGTCGCAGTCTTTCTAATAAATCAAATTATATAGTATTTCATCTAATTTCAGAAAAATATATAAAATATTTATAATATTTTAATACCAAAAATAAATAAATTATAAACATTTGTATTTAATTAAAAAAATTAAAATTAAGATAACTTAGAACCGCAAAAAATAATAGCAGTTTTGGAACCAAATTTCCGAACCTAGAAAAAACATTCCCGGTTCCTTAAAACCGCATATTTAATTTCTGGTTTTGAGAAGAGAAATTAGAAATTTAATCTCTGGTTCTGGGAACCGGAAATTTTTTCTTCGGTTTCGGAACGTAGAACTGGGAATAAATTTTGCGAAAAGTTTGCTTGAAACCGAATTTTTAATCTCCAGTTTGAACACTTTTCGAAATCCAGCGCACCAGAGTGTAGATTTGATAATTATTTTTTTATTTGGGATATTAATAAAAAATTTGGAAAGAGATGCATGGGATATTTTTTTTTTGTTCTTCCAAATTAGCTGAAGATTTAACATATATAGTAACTAATAATGGCCCTTGTACTATAAGATTGTACAATCACCGGGAACCAAAATGGCATTTGAAAGAAATCTATATAAAGGATAAAATTATCTATGAAATTTGAATATTTGAAGTTGTTGTGTTAAAATAAAAATTTATTGTGTTAATATCAGCACCCATATCATGCAAGCACGGATCATTCAAACCGCACAAAAAAAGGAAGATTAATTAGTCAGGATAAATTTACTGTGGCAAGATATATTTATAACAACACATATCTGTTGCTTTAATTAAAAAATATTTTATTAATAAAAGAGAAAAAACTATTAAATTTTATTAAAATTAATTACAACTACACATGAGATTTATAACATTTTTGAGCTATCAGGGTAGTACGGTTGATTTAGTTGGTCTAATAAGTGTACGGTGGATTTAGTATTACTGACAAGTTAAAATTCTGTAGTTCGGTTACTTGATTTGTTTGATGGAACTGGTGTTATATCAATTTATTCCAAATTAAAGAAACAAAATCTAACTAAAACTTGCATTAAGGGATCATGAAACTAAGATTTGTATTGAGACAAGAAGGAAGAGCGCACGCATACAGTCATTTTGAAAATTTATAAATTTAATATGTAAACGCATTATTTGTGAATTAAATCGGTTTTAACTATTTAAATTCGTTGTTTAAAGTCATTTCGATAAGTTTTTGAGTTAGAGTAGAGTTTAAAGACCATCAATTTTGTGCTTCAAGCATGCTCTACATTCTTATCTCTATTTTCAACCGAACAGTTGATTTGAATCACTCAACATGATCTTTGTATTAAAATGTACTTGGAGACCAAATTTTATATATTTTTTTAATTTGTTTACTATATTTTTAGATAGATACAAAAAACTTTCTGAAAACAAAACAATAATTTGTACCTATCTAAAAAATAGTAAAAAAAAATTAAAAAATATATAAAATTTGATCACCAA
>CAXKVW010001515.1:0-22595 GCA_964058825.1 Carex arenaria
GAGATCACCGCCCTTGCTCCAAGCAGCATGAAGATCAAGGTTGTTGCACCACCTGAGAGGAAGTACAGTGTCTGGATCGGTGGTTCTATCCTGGCTTCTCTCAGCACCTTCCAGCAGGTAAATTAGAAAGAAGATACGTGTGGTTTATGTGTTACCTCTTACCTGTCTCGTTTCTTTTTTAATTTGGTATAGTGGTGATCTGTCAATCTACGAGACTGGTAGTAAAATGAGTTTTTTTGAGTTGTAGGCTCTGTCAGTAACCTGAACACAGAAAAATGGGGCTCAAAAGAAAGGCCCTGAAAAAAATTAAAAAAGAAAAGGATCTTTGCTGCTACTGGGTTGGGTTTCACGGACCATTAATTGATAAACTACACCTACAAAGAAATTCAATTACCACAAAATTAATTAAATATCTCATGCAGATGGATTAACAGTGGTTGTTTTTTTTTTGGACAATTTTGTAGATGTGGATTGCGAAGGCCGAGTACGATGAGTCGGGCCCATCAATTGTTCACCGGAAATGCTTCTAAGTTGTCTTCTAAAGAATGGCTAGAAGTGGGGACGCAGCTAGTGTCTTTCTATATGTTTTGAGACCAATTGGGGATTTTCCAAGAGAGCACCTGGCTTCGTAGCAGAAAATAATATAAAATTTACCTGAGTTGCTGTCGTTTTGTTCTTTCTATACTTTTTTTTGCTCTTTTGGTACTAATTGTCTACTAAAAAGTAAACGTGAGATTCTTTCTTTTTTTCATGTATGAATGTACTGTTTCAGTCTTTTGCTGATAATTTCGGAATATAATAGTTTCCTCGCACAACATTTTCATGTTCGGGTTGTCCTCTGTTGAGTGCTTTTGATATAATATTTTGTATGATAGCAAACCATTGTAATATTGCATGCACATCTTACCCAAAAAGTAGCATTCCAAGTTACTATAGCGTATTAAATTTTTGAAGTTTTGAGCATGTGGATTATGTGAAGCAACACTACCTTTCACTGAAAATAGGAATCAACTGAAGAACAATTTTATTTTTCAGCATCAGTTGCAATAGCAGAATACAGATCCCTAAAGTAACTCAAATTTTGAGTCTGGATCTGGACCGTCCGATCTGCTTTGACACGAATATTAAGAGTCCCGTACGTTCCACCTTAGACTGTGGATTGATCAGAATTATGATTGGATGGTCCGGATTCAAACTCAAATTTGAGTAACTTTGAGAGGATCCGAACCCGCAATACCATAGTGGTTTCAATTAAAAGCAAAAAAAAAAAAATAGCAACTCATCAACCCCTCAATAATAATTAACTGAGTCAAAATCATTTCAAAATCTGACGTCGATAATTCTATATGTTGAATAAAACGAAATAAAAGATTGCGACCTTTAGAGCTTGTTTAGCGAGCCATTGAAAATGGGCATAGGAACGGAAATTGAACTAAAAATTACTGTTTATGTGAGAGAAAAAATTCAGTTGAACTGATTTTTTTTTTCTGCGAGAACAGTGGAGAGGCCGAACTGGCCGACCTATTTCTTTGCTTTATATTGTTGAGGCCTGGATCAAGTGTTTAAGTATTCTCTGCGGTACCGGACGGCATAAAATACTCCCATCAGAATCAAAATTATTTTGGAGCCTAATTGAAATATAAGAGAGTATGTTTGAGATTCGTGTCAGAATAAAACAGACGACTCAGATCTCATCTCATTCTACAGTCTGGCACCTCGTTGGATCTGAATTCAGAGTTTATTGAGTGGAAAAGAGCACGAGTCCGGACCTTGTGCATTACCTCATCGTTTTGAGTTCAAATTCAAACGAATTTGATCTAAATATGTAGGGGAGGGATCCACTTACAACATTTTGGATCTTATAACATATTACAACATTCGATTTTCTAATTTTTAAAGTTCAAACAGTCGATCCAAACCGTTCAATATGATCTCTACATTCAAATGTGCTTTGAGATCAAATTTTACATTTTTTTGAATTGTTTTACTATTTATTAAGTATTTTACAAAACTGTTGTTTTTAGACAATTCTGGATCACTGAAAAACAACAGTTTTGTAAAATACTTAATAAATAGTAAAAAAAATTTCAAAAAAATATAAAATTTGATCTCAAACCACATTCTAATATAGAGGTCGTGTTGAACGGCTTGAATCGACTGTTTGGACTTTGAAAATCGCAAAATCGAATGTTGTAACGTGTTGTAACTTTTAAATATTGTAAGTGAATCCCTCCTCAAATATGTAATGCACATACATAGTTCCTTTAAAATTCGTACTAATAATATAAAGAACAATCATATTCAAACTCTCAAAACATCTATATCCCTGCAACTCAAATGAGTTTCTAAATAACTGTTAACTATTTTTTAGAAATTAAAGTTTCTAACTCTCACATTCCTAAAATTAATTTTAGAGTTTCTATTAAGTCACGTCAGCAATAAATTAAAAAAGAGAATTAATCTGAGCCAATCATTTGGTCTGCATGGAGTTTAGAAATAACTTTTTAATATGAAATTTTACTGTATTTTTTCTAAATAAGAAACTCTCTCATATTCCTAAAACTAAATTAGAAACTGCCACATCAGATTAGAAACTATAATAGTTCCAGAGATGTAGATGCTTTCAAAAAGGATGATATGAATTTCAAGTGTAGCAATTACACTGCACGGATGTTAGATGATCAGCACTATTATTTTTATTTATATCCAACATTAAATATAAATTGTCAAATATGCCCACGAAAATTAGGTTTTATTAAATCTACCCACAGCTAATTATTAGTCGACCCACGAAAGTGACTTTTGAACCGAGATCAATAACTAAGATTCAAAGCATTTTTATTTTTTTTCCAATGACACACAAATAAATATTTTAATTTTTCTTACCACCGCGAAAAATTCGATCTGAAAAATATTAATCCGGATTATTTGTTGTAGTATTTCTAATAAATCAAATTATATAGTATTATATCTAATTTCAAAGAAACAAAAAGAATATTTATAATATTTTAATAAAAATAAATAAATTATATTTTTTCTAAAAAAAAGTTTAAGGACCGACTAATTATTAGGTTCCTATTAAATATTAAGGGCCGGCTAATAATTAGGCTGTTTGGATAGATTTAATAAAGGAAGCTTATATCAGTACCCGCGCTACAGTACTCGCAATGTACCCGCACCATAACTTCCATAACTGCCATAACAACTAGGGGGGACCGCAAAATCTGCAGGACTTAATTTTTTTCCCAAAGTATTAATATATATACATGGAAGTATTTATAACTATGAACTGAAGTATTTATATCTATGAGATGAACAACTTTTACGTAAATAATTATTTTCTCATCTATATTTCTCAAACGTACTCGCGCCATAAATGCATGATGGGAACCACTCAAACTAGATGGGGGACCATACACGTTTTTAGAGGTGGGTTTTTTCTCCATTCATTTTCGTCCTTATTTCTGACGATCTGTGAGGAATTTTACAAATCTAAAACCACTAACGTCTTCTACACAATTTTTTCTTTCAAATGAGATCCATGATGACGTACTTTCGAGCTCGTCGTCAAACAAGTATTTATACCTACACTTGCAGTATTTTTTACACATGACACTGGATGATATCTGAAAGTATTAATATCAAGTACTCCAAGTATTTATACCTATGTATTGTAGTATTTATACCTATGTGGTCAACTATTTTTGTTAGATAAATGTTGCAAGTGCTTTTTACATATGAATATATTACACTATATAACATCTGAAAGTATTAATATCAAGTAATACAAGGATTTATATTTATGCACTGAAGTATTTACATCTATGTGGTCAACTATGTTTGTTAGAAGAAGATTGACGCAGGGACGATTAGAGAAGGTTGATGCAGGAATGCAGGGTCCCCATTACTTCATTTAAGGAAGGTTGACGCGGGGACTATTAGGGACTGAAAAAGGAAGTGATCATATCAAGTGACGCCACAAGTATTAATATCTTATTTTGTAAGTATCAATTTCTCATCTTGTAAGTATTTATATTTATAAAGGCTGATGCTGAACGAGTGTGGGGACTGAAAAGGGGGGGACTAAGTAATTAGTGGGGACCATATATAGTACATCATGCTTTTAATGTACAGTGCGGGGATGAAAATAATTATTTTTTAATAAAACCTAATTTTTCATGGGCGTATTTAATAATTTCTATATTTAATGTTGGATATAAATAAAAATGACGGTGATCAGTAGAAATTAAAATGATCTTGTCAACAAATAATGAAGATCACAACACATAAGCAGAATCAATATAAATAATTAATTACCTGAAAGCAACAACGACTTCCTTTTCAAAGAGAGGGAACTGAGAGATTATCTAGAAAGAGATGGCAGAGCGGGGTGATGAAACTGAGGGATCCAACGGCGTCGCTTCACCGGAGGATCTCAACCGTCCGATCGAAGTCGAGAGCATCATGTCAGAGGGTCATACTCTCCCAACCGTCGTACGGGGCTTCGTCGACGGGGTTCTCTCCTCCGATGGCCCGTCTCCGCCGCCTCCATTTCTCAGGCGTGTGCGCACCGCCGCTACAGACGCAGCACCCAAGCTTCGAGAAGCTTCTAGGAATTCGGCGCATGATCTGGTCGTCTGGACCAAGCAGGGAAGCTCTCTTCGCGCTCTTCTTGTCATCACTGTGAGTTGCATCAGGCGAATTAGATTTTTCTCTCTTTCTTTTTGTTGTTTTCAACCTATATCCTGGAATCAAATGACCTATTTCTGTATTGTAGTCGAGTATTTATGCCTTTGGATTCTTCTCGAGGACATATAATACATCAATTTGCTTGTCTTATTGTCACCTGAATAATTAAAAAAATCGAGGCAATTGCAAATAAATATTGTACCGAGAAAATATAATTTACTTGCGTTTTCTATAAAGCAAATGATTAGGTGCTGTTTAAGCAGCTGATCTCATCTTGTAATAAAATCAATGTAATTTGCTGTGGTCTTGACTAGTGCTTCATAATTCTGATTTTCGTAAGTCGTAACCAATGGGATCAAATATTTAAAACACAATACTTCAACTAACAATAAGAACAGCTATACAAAACATACTAAGTTCTTTCGAACCTAACAGGTGGGATCAATTACTCTCATGTCAGTAACTGCTGCGACAGTTTTCATGTTCCTCCTACTTGCTGCAACTACAAATGCTGTCGTCATATCCTTTTTTGTGTCCTTCGCTGCTGCTGGAGGTTTCTTGGCCTTTTTCTTTGCTTTTTTGACAGCGATTTATGTTGGGGTGTTAGCTGTTGCCTTCTTTGTTATTTCCACGGTGACAGTTTCTGCAATTATTGCTATCTTCATAGCTACTGGTATGAAATCCTGATGCTTTTATCTAAATATGATATTCTTTTTTTTTTCTTTCTTAAAGGAATTAATATTTTGCCAGTTTAAGCAAAATCCCGAGAAATATATCATTTCTCTGCTGAATCTACTTTTTCACAGGGCGTATATCTCTTTTGAGATATTTTGCATCAACTTGAATTGATGTAAAACTTATTTTAATTTGGTTAGCACCTTGGTATACACGGGTGCTTATTTTGCTATTGTTATCAAGCCTAACTTGTCATTGGCTCATTGCTTCATTTGACATCTGACATTCTGACTCTTTATTTAGTATTGCTTGTGCATGATTTAACTCAAGAAGTGAATATAAACAATAGAAAAATAAAAGAGGGGTATGTTATCAGTACCTGGTCTATATTGCAACATTGAATTTGAATTTTCACAATCCCATTCCAGGTTGGATTGGTTTCTTTTTGTTAGTTTGGTATTCTGCTAGAAAAACCTTGGAGCTCACAAAGAAGTCAGTGACAATTGCAACCTCAACTGTTTCAGCATATTCAGCTGCTCGTCAAGCTAAGAACAATGAGAAGGGTGATATTTAATTTTTTTTTACTTTGAACTTGTTGCTGTGAATTATGTTTTGTCTTCTTTCTTCCCGTTTGGGTTTTTGTATAGAAAGATTTGCAATGCATCTATATTTATTCTGCTTGTTTTGTGCTAAACTGTTATTGAATGTTGCCACATTGATTTGTGAGAGATTGTAAAATCACATAAGATGAAAAAATTCATATCATCTTTATTTATGGGACAACCATTCTTGAAGTTCTTTGGGTATTTCCAAGATCTCTGATATCCGTAGCACTGTTTGACTGCCTCAACTGTGGAAAAATTACCAGAAAGAACAATTTTCAGAACAGGATCATACTTACTTATTGAGCAGTAATGCAAATCATACGATCAACTTAGGCAAACAAATATTCAATTCGCAAAGTTACCTAAAACCACAACAGATTTTACCATCATGTCTCAAATTCCAAAAGCTACAACATGTTCAGATCATTATTAATATTATCAAATATTCGGCAATGCTAAATCTGCTAGCTTACACAACAAAAGGACGACACTAACATTTACTAGATACTATTTAGTTAATAACACCCCGAAGAGAAACCATTCAGAGTCGACGGATACAAGTTTGAATCTCCACCACATGCCAATCCAACAGACCTAATGAAAAATATAATGATAAGAATAAAATGCAGCGCTGGTAAAACAAAGAGTCAGAATGTCAGATTAGGAATTGAGAACAAAATGTATAACACTGGTAAATTCAGTAGATGTATGTGGATATACAGTCAGATAATTAGATGTCTATTTCTTGTCTTACTCTGTACCTCTTATGGTCATGGTTCGAGCTTAGCAGCTCGAAGAATTGAATCAATGGCGGCATTATTGAGCTTCATTCCTTGCTCAATACTCAGGTAGCACATATTAACTCCTGAATCACCATCAGTACCTATCATTGCATGAGTATAAACTTTGGTAAGTATACACACTAAGCAAAACACACCCTACTCTGATCATCAAAACAAAATTTTAATAAAATATAAACACAAAGGTTTAAAGCGTCAATTACAGAATTATTAGTAGTAGCAAGCTTACATATTCAAACTAATCCATCAGTGGCAAATACTTCTAAATGCAAAACAGCATTATAGAATGTAACTAGAGCACTTGCAAAGTAAAGAAGGTATAAACCAAATTGCAACCAAAAATTAATTAGCGCATACAATTGCTCAAGAATAAATTTAGGAAACAAGGGACGTCAGACAAAATATGGTAATCCTTCATTAGTTCTTAATAATAAAAAAACACATGGAATGGCTAGCATATAAACAGTCCTCACCAAAAGCACAATGCACAAACTACAATTTAGTCAATGCGTCTCACAAAGAATTGGAAAAATAAAAGAGCAATTAACTAACCATGATGAGAAATTGCAGGAAGGGTTGAGTCATGAACAGCACGCTTCGGAGGTGCATGAGAGGCACCTTTGGATTGGGACTCGCGACTGGTACCTATTGCTACAGAGAGAGAAGTGTCGACTGGTGAGTCACAAAGAGCACTGATGGGAGGACCAGACACCGGGTCTGACGCAGCCGCCATAGCATCCATTTGATTTGCATTTGCAACCGGATTGCCATTCCATGCCGATGGCTGGAACAGATTAGGTTATTAAGTGTCAAAATGTAAGAAAAAAAAATGCCAATTTACAACTGCCAGAGTCAAGAACAATACTTGTACCAACTAATCCATTGTATAGCTGTACCAGTACCAACTTTTAACTGCACACAGGCCCACCCTAACTCCTTTGCTTTTTGTTTGTTCTCACAACATGTTCTAATTTTCAATTAGTTGAGATTTGACTGGGTGATTGCAAAAGTCTGAGCATTCCAAAACTTCAATTAATAATTCCAGTCTCGCACACTTTACAGTAATTCAAAACTGGATTCTGCCAAAAAAAGTAGAAAAAAAAGAGAGGCATCCATAAAAGTTGCATAGACATACAGTATGCTGCAGTTTGATCAAAGTGGACCTGAGCAACTCGTCGCCCACAATAGTTCTGATCTTCTTCACTAGCTCTTCCCTTGTTATAATCTTCTTCTGAAAGCAAATAAAATTTAAAAAGGGTTCATGACTACAAAAACAACAAGAGAACCAAAGTGGTATAAAATTTTAAAATTCATTCTCCGAAATATCACCTTCAATTCATCATAATGCAAGGCAAGAAGCTCCCTCGCGATTGGGCAAATCTCATCTTGAATTTCAGCAAACAGTCCTGTAAAAGACATCCATGGTGATGTTGGCCCTGCTTCATTGTTCATAATCTGCACAAAGAGATTAAAACTAGTTGGAAACGTGACTTGTTCAGAATGAGAACATGAAAAGGGCATTTTCTAAATTGATCTTCTTTATTCTTTTTGTGGAGTTGAAAGTAACATTAACCAACTGCTGCTTAAGTCAACAGTTTAACCAACATTTTTTCTTTTTTTTCCCTCTTTGTTGTTTCTTGTCTTGACTTTCATGGCCATGAAGTAGGTAACAACTGGCACAGTACCATGCTGATTAGTATGTGCAGGTACAAAACTATATAGTCACCCTTTGGCAAAGTAAAAATTTGATGCTTACATGGCGACGAGTAGGAAAATCCCGTACAAATGTAGTAACCCTTGGCTCAGAAATTCGCACGAAATTCAGTCCCAACATATACTCTGAAATATGAAGAACATATGCAAAATCAGATTAGCACCTAAAGAAAAAATTACCAATATTAAATTAAATCACAACTATGATTTCTCTTACCTCGAACTACTGGAGAGAGTTTGAAACTCACAACATACTCCGGATAGATGCAAGTGTCTGCATCAACTGAAGGCACAAAATAGTACTTCGGCTTCAAGCCATTACTTTCCTTTGGAAAACTTGGTATCACACGGCATAACAGCATGTACTGCACACCCTTTTCGTCAACATCACAAAAATTCACACTATACAATAAAGAAAAAATAACCGAGGAAAAAGAAAATCACACCAAAGCTCGGTATATTGTTGTCAATTATGTCAGAAATAATAATACACATTTTGGTTGTTTCAAGTACCAGGCGAAGGATCGGTCTTCGGGCATGATGTACAAGTCTGTACCACTAGTGCCTTCATTAGGCTTCAATGCCTTGCTAGTGCCTTCATTAGACTTCAATGCCTTGCTAAACCCATAAATCAGAACCTTAGCCATCTCAATCTTGCCACATCCAAACCAACCAGATGTCACATCGACACCTTTTCCTCCCTCCTTTCCTGCCATGTCAATGCCCATCCTCCTTTCAAACTCCACAAGCCGAGACTGCGCCGCACTGTCACTGCCATCTGGATAGTAGCGGTAAATCTGCAGTACAATATCAGGTGCAGCAAAAGGGCCCATGCCAGAGAGGAACAGGTTCAGAATCGAGGTAAACTGTTGGCTGTCCTTTTCAACAGTCACGATCTTCTTACGCAACATGTCAGCTGGTGAAAGCCTCGACGACTGAGACTGACGCAGGGCCCGCTCAGCTCTTACAGGTTGTGCCTCATGCAACTCCTTAGAGCACTCCTGATCAATAAAGAGTGGTGGAAAGAAGCACTCACCAGCTTCATCAATCCATGCAATGGACCTCTGCTTCTTGGTTCTCAAGTTAACAGCTGTCATTGATAGAAAGTCAACCAGTATGGTTTCACCGTCAGAAAACACAATGGTACTCGACTTATCTTCTTGAAAGCCCTTGATCAGTACACGCAAGGCAGGCTCAGGAAATGTGCACCACTGGTTTTGGCTGTAAAACATGACCCGTGCTGGCGTCCCGCTTTTTAGGTAGCTGAGACAGCTCTCAGCCAGAGTAGGCTGCATTGATATCGGGCAACAGCAGTTCCTTTTCTGTAAATATGATCTGGAAGGGGGATGGTTTTGTGACATGGTACGCGCTACTTTTGTTTCTGAAGTGGAGCATGCACAAGCATCAGTTAGCTTGCGCTTCAAACCGGATGGTTCACTAGAGGACATGGTGGAGTATTGATTGGTTATCAGAAATGAAAATCAGAAAAGTACTGGTAGTATGTACACGATTTACAAGTCAACACACATTTCCTTTATCCTCCGAGCAGCAGAATTAATTCCTGGAAAATGGAAGCAAAGAAAAGGCAAGGTCACAGTATATTCAGAGATGCAATCCCAGTTTCTACTCTCCTATCTACAAGGCCTTTTACAAATAAATACCAGATTACAATAAATTAATACCAAGAATTAATTTCTTTTGGAAAAATTTACGCACCTTAAATAAGGCAAACTTTCTCTCATAAACAAGTTTTCTAAAACTATTTATGACGAGTATATCCAGACAACTTAAATGTCAATAGATAGATAGCATTCAAAATAAGCCTATCACTATGAGATTGCTAATAAATTACTAAGCAACGTAAAAAGCAATTGACCAAGAGTACATTATATATGGTCTGTTTTCATGAAACATCTCTAAATTTTCTCAGCTTTTAGACTTGCTAAATAGAGCAGTACAGAGCCACTACCACGAGAGAGTACACGTTTCATGATGGGGCCAAGTTAACACTTCACTTATACACCATTAAAAAATACTTCGCACAGATTGTCTGCAGTATTATATGCATTCTCATGAATTGCTTTTATGCCCTAAAATGAAACACTACCACTACACCTAGCCCATCCAATTGACAGTTAAGTTGATGGAAAAACCACAAACATAATTCCCGGTGATGAAAACATTGCTTTTATATTTAATTAATTTACTTTATTTGTTCTTCTAACTACTTGACAAAAAATGGGTAGAATTATGGATGCATAGTAGGAATTTACAGAAGCATAATTAAACAACAACAAAATACAAGTAATATTTCGCAATAGAGAAATGCGACAGACGTACTAGTAAAGTGTGATCTACAAGTAATATGTGTCTCCCCAGGTTTTTATCTATAAAATAACAGTATATCAGACTTAACCAAGATTGAACCTTGACGCATAGTAGGAATTGAACAGAAGCATAATTGAAGAACATCAAACTACAAGTAATATGTCGCAATAAAGAAATGCGACAGACATACTAGTAAAGTGTGATCTACAAGTGAGATGTATCACCCCGGATTTTTTATAGTAAATTAACAGTTTTTCAGACTTAACAAGATTGAACCTTAACTATTAGTAAAGAATATACAAACTGTATATGCATACCCTGATTATTGAAAGGTAGGTCAATTGGGATATGATTCTTCTGTCTTTTGCTGTGCTTCAAACAAAACTAAAAAACGAGCAAAAAACATATATTTTTATCATGATGACATGCAACCAACTACAATTTTTGTTGCACGGTGGCTATGTTAGCTTTAAATTTGTATTCCTTGTTTAAAACAAATTATGTTAATGCACACACATCTAATGTCTGTCCTAAAGGGTTTTATGATAAATCTTGAATACACTAATGACTCAAAAAAACTCCATGACAACAGCGGCACCAACTGCATGCTTATTAGGTCCCAATCATACAATAAATTAACCATTAAAGCTTTGGACGTTTGAAAATTTACCAAATTCAAACAGAATTGAGCCCCAAAATTTCACCAAAAATCACGGAAAAAACGAACTGTAGCATCTCCCTAAATTTTCAATTTCCAGCGCGAAATACCTCCAATCACCCACTAGAATGTCAAAATAAGAACAAAAATAAAAGACCAAAATTTACCTCTTTAGAGCTTATTTCCCCGAAAACAGAAAGAAAGAGTCGCACAATCAGGCCTAATTCGTCAAGGCTCCTCGCTTTCTCTGCCACGATCGACTGCTGCTCGGAGATAGGGTTATATAGAGGGGATAGATAAGATCGAAGAGGAAGAAGCAAAGGTGGAAGAGATAGAAGGGGAAGCAAAGGTGCTTCCGTTACTGTTGAGGGGAAATACGCTAGGGGTTAATTGAGTGGCAAGTGGCACAAAACACCGCCTGCTGGCAATTCCTCCTCGCTAACTTGACCATCAAGTTTTATCTCTCGCCGTTGTCTTTCGTTTCCGACCTTTCGCCGAGAGTAGGCGGTTGCCACTTGCGGACTTGCCTAAGCCAGATGGGCCTTCCATACCACACCGACTTGGGCCCATTTAGTGGACACTAATTTATATCGGGCCGGAACTACCCTTGCTACGGATTTATTTATATTAACAAGCAGCGAAAATATCGGGCCTTTTGGGTCCGCTGAAAATATTAGGTCGTTCGGCCCATATATTGTATTTTTTTGAAAGCCCGTGTTAATTAATTGGGCTAACAAAATGTTTGATGGTGCGAATTTATTGTAGACCCGCCTTTCATTGTTTTTGCTAGTTTTTTAATTTAATCGGATTGTACGATTAAAAATGATCCAATTCGATAAATAAAAAATGCCCCTCGGAATTCTAAATCGCATTAATTTTATCCGTGCTTTTAAAATTTAATAAATGATTGGGATTCAGTTTAAGCAACCTGTTTGGTTGATGTGACTTGAAATTCAAAGTCTGTTCTAATTGGATTCAATTTCTAAAGTTTAGTACAAAAATAAAATAAAAAAAATATTTTCTATCCAGAAAAAAATAAACCTACACATGTGCTTTTTAATCTTTAATACTTTATGTGGCAATTAATTTACATATCCTTCTAGAAGAGTCAAATAAAATTAAAGCCCTGATTTGCACATCATCTTATATCGCCCAACTTGGTGAACAACCAACCCATAACCCATTCATGTAGCTGTCATCACTCATTACCTCTCTTTCATTTGTCACTTATCACATTTATTAATCATATCATGTCTTATACTTTTTATAAGTTGAATAGTCACAAGATTTTTTATCTTCACCATATTAGTCCTCTTATATTTTATAATGAAAATTAATATTATAATATAGTAATATTTTACTCTAAGTTATATAAAAATTCATATATAGATAAAAAAATTTAAAAAAATAATATAAATTAATTGATCTCACTGATCCTTCAATCTGCTCATACTGCAATGTACATGTGACGTATCTTCTTAGGTCAGCAATCAATATGTTAAAATAATAATATCATTTGTGGCTTAAATCAAACATGCAAAGTTTCGTATTAAAATTAAAGTAATGTCATGCATGAATCATGATGCTATCAGAACTTGTCAAAATGTAGACGCTTTGACTTTTCCCTTTTTAGGTGAGGTTTAAGCACAAGAGTAAACATTTTATGTACTACCTTACCAAAGAAAGTTTGTCAGATTGGTATAAGCTATTAAACAAAACTTCTGATATAATAATCTTGACACAAAATAATTTCCCTTTACATTATTTTTTAACTTATATTTGAGCTAAATCTTAAAACTTGCAAATTTTAACCATTTTTTTCTTTTATCCGTAAAAAAATATTTCCGTAAGAACTAGCATTTGATCTAATGGCAAAATCATATGGTCTCTATGTGAGAGGTAATGAGTTCGAAACCAGATGGAGAAAACTCTTTGTTGTAATAACAAGAGTATTAAATAGTTGTATGGCTTTGACCTCCAACTTTACTAAAAAAAAGAAGCTATTTTCACCCCTTTACTTAATTATGAGATGAAAACAAAATTAGATTATTATCCGAGATTTAAAAATAGTATGCTAATTGATAAATTAAAAAATGTGATTTTTGTACATATAGTTAATACTTAATAATTTATTAGTATTACCACTTGATGAAATCATTAACTTTTTAATTGTCCAGCATTCACTATGTCAACCATTTCATGTACACATGCACTTTACATATGTCTTAGACTTAGTCAGATATTACTATTTTTTTAGATGAGTCTCTGTCAAATATTACTTATTGGCGAAGAAAATAGGAAATTTTGTATCCATAGAAATCATAAAATTCAGTTGTATATTTCGTTTTCTACAAATATAGTAAGATCAGAGACATTGAGTGCGATCCAACTATTTATAGATAAGAGGAATTGCTTTAGATCCATATTTGTTATTTTTCAACGTTTATTACAAATTTTAAAGTTTAAAAAATAAAAATAAATAAAACATGGATATGAAGCAATGCCTCTGATCCATAAATAGCTAGATCGCACTCAATACTTCTGATCTTACTACATTTGAATAAAAATGAGTTACTCCTTCTGTTTTCGTATATTTGAATTTTATAATTTTTATAGATAAAAAAATTCTAAAAAAAATACCTTCATGCAACGTTCTGACAATTACAAAGAATTAAATTAGTTTGTGGTAGCTTGTTTTTAAATCTAAGTATCTGGTGCTTTGCACCGAAACGAGATCTGTTGCCATCAATTCAGACGCAAGCATAAATTAATTAATGCGGTCAGGTCATTTTGTAATAATTCAAAATGATCCTTTCTCGTTTAATGCTCAGATGAAGTCGTTGATCTTCAATAAGTATTGACATTTAATTGGAGATCAAATTTTATTTTTTTTTTCGAAAATTTTTTACTATTTTTTTAAATAGTATAAAATCTTTGTTTTTAGATGGTTCACAATTTTCTGGAAAATAATGGTACCTATCTTCAAAAATAGTAAAAAAAAATTCATAAAATATAAAATTTGGTCTCCAATCATATTTTAACATGGATATCATATCAAGCGGTTCGAATCGTCTGTTTGAATTTTGAAATTAAAGATAAAAAATAGTGAGGTACAATTGAAGCATGAAGTAATGGAGCATTTGAGCCCTCCTCATTATGAAAACATTTATATTAAAAAAACAGATATCTAATTCGTATCCGTTTAATATCCGATCCGTATCCGTATCGGAAAAATTAAAACAAATACGGATATAATTTGATCACTATTCGATTCGTATTTGACCCCTTTGCACCCATAGTTGTTCTTTGAAATGTTTGTTTATAGAGTTGGGAGCTTATTTCTGTAAGAACGGATTAAGCCTCCTTAAGGCTTAATCCGCTTCCTTTAGCTGCTTAATCCTGCCGAATACCAATTCCTTAGCGCGGATTAAAAACACCTCATTTAGCCTCATTTTGCCCGAATCTTAATCCCTTACCCGGACCTTAAGGCACCTATACCCCCTCCTTAAGCGCTTAATCCTTCTCCCACGGATTAACACAACCGAACATCGGTTCTTTAGCGCTCCTTAAGTTCTTAATCCTTCACTCTTAATCTTTTGTTGCCGAACGGCCCCGTTGTGATTACAATTGTTTCTGAAACCATTAAAAAAATATTAGTTAATTAGATGCTGCTTAATTCTAAAAGTTTGGAACTAGATGCCTTGTACATAAAGTTCATGAACAAAAATGTGCATTACCCCATAAATCCTTTACATGTATTTGAATATAAAAAAACCGGTCTCAAACTCCTAATTTGTTATTACAATTATGATGATTAAATTAGAAAATGCCATTACATGGAATGAAAAAATATAAAAAGTATTAAAGTATATTGTTAGTAATGAAGTAATTGTATTATGGTAAGATAATTTTTAATTTAATTTAAAAGAATTAAAACGACTAAGTTGTCAATACATGCCATTGAAGATTTTGTTGTTGAATTGTGTTGTATATTGTTTTAAGTTGTCAATAAGCTCAGCTAGCTATACCATTGCCTTTTCAAATTAAACCAATTATAATTGTCTTCTCAACTTAATCGTCATTCTCATTAAAATAACCATTATCCACTTGTTCTTTAATAGTGACATATTTTCTATCTGTCATTGTCTTTTTTTTTTGTAAATCTTTTACAGAAGCTGTGAAATCGTGAGAAGAAATCAAGCTTCCGACTTTTAAGTATAACAATCCTAGTACTTTTTTTCTAACCAACTATGTTACCACATCTTTCTCTGCTTGGCATTGTCATCAGAGCAAAGCAAATATCAATGAGGCAAAGTCTAGGGATAAATATCCTCTCAAGTATTGTAGAAGATTATCCTGATTTTATGGTTTGAAATTTACTCTCAGCCGTTTAGAATTCGGGCTAGCGCAGAGGGCAGTATTATTGAACTTTGAGATTCGTGACGAGTTAAAAAGAACCATCCGGATTCATTAATGGTAAAAAATTATCTTTTCAGGGAGAGCAGGTTGGGTCCGATACTCATCGGACTCAAACTGAGTTCGATGAGTTCCATAATTTTTCGATCCGCTTTAAGATCTGTGCATGGTGCTTTAATATCCGTGCACACGAATTTTAAAGCTAATCATAACCGTTGCAAATTTAAGTCCGACGGTGATCGGACCCAAACTCAAACTGCTCTGCTTTTCAGGTACTGGGAGGATGTGAATTCAAAGTCTGGGGTAGCAAATCAGGCATATATAATTGAATTGAGAGTAGGTCCGATGCCCATCGGACCTACCTTTTTTGATGGATAAAATGACCATCAGATCTGCATCAAGATTCAAGCGAACTCATTAAAATCCGTGCAAGTATTTTTCAGTTTCCGTACGCACAAATCTCAATAATAATCGTACGGTGTTAGAGCTAATTGAACCTAAAAGTAGGTCCGATGCCCATCGGACCTACTCCTATATAATTAGGCAGTTGAGAGTTGAGACTTGAGAAGCATCATGTCACGTGGCCGAGCCATGTTCTCACGTGCAGTCAATCCTCTTTTGTCCTAAGCGGTTGAGTTGGGCCCCTGAAATGGAACCTTAAAAAGTCTCATACCTCTGCCAAGGAAAAATAATAAACAAAATCCCATGCATTTCATTAGATAGTGGTATAAAAAGATTTAAAAAAAAAAGGCAGACAGATAAGATAAATATACAATAAAGAAAAAGTAGTAAAGGCAGGAAATAAAGGAGTGGTGGAGAACGGAAAACCCGCACCACCACCACCACCAACATGGGACCAAATCTTTGAAACAAGCATATTTTTATATATAATTATTATTATTTTGGTTTTTTCAGGAATAAATAATGAATTTATCTTGGAAATCTCTAGAGTAGGGGGTGAAAAGCCAGCGGATAGTGATAAAATTATATTAATATATCTTTTTTTTAAATACAGATATAGAGAAAATATCAGAGAATATCAGATACATCAGATGGATATAGATATATACGGATCCGGATCAAATCGAATATTTATATTTATCTAATTATAATAGTGAATGACATAAATTCTTCATAATATATATTAAAATATATGGTATGTATCTACTATTCAGATATTGATAATTGAAACGTAAAACTATATCAGTATTCTTATCTACACGAATATTTGGATATCAGATATTTACATTTAAGTTTTCAAATACAAATCGTATCGGATTAGATATTATCCATACCGTTTTCACCCCTACTGGTGGTAGCAGTGTTTTAAAATTCGGTCTATTCGGCCGAATATTCGTATTCGGTTGGAATCCGCATAGAAAATAAGTATTCGGTCCAATATTCGGTTTTGAATATTCGGCCGAATATTCGGTATTCGGTTTTGTATATTCGGTATTCGGTTCCACATATTCGGTATTCAGTTCCGCATATTCGGTATTTATTCGGTATCCGGTTCCGCATATCTGGTATTTGGTTCCGAATATTCGGTATTCGGTTCCGCTTATTCGGCCACATATTTGCATATTCGGTAGCATATTCGGTCTCTGATATAAAATATTAGATATTTTATTAATTTGCATACAAATTAATATGAATTCTCATTTTAAAATCCGCATATATAAATCCGAATAAAAATCCGCATATTCGACTGCATACCGTATATGCGGTATTCGGTGGCCTTCCGAATACCGAATAAGAACCGAATTTCAAAATACTGGGTGGTAGATATGCGGTTGAAAATAAAATATTATGATTTTTTTTTCTTAGAAAGGATATTATTGTTGGTAGATTATGAAGAATAATTCTGTATAGCTTTCTGATATGTACCTTAAAATTATTATGACAGTTATTATTACTGAATAAATGGTCAAATGTTTTATTATTTTCTCCAAACTTCGTATACAGTCAAGAAGAACAAGGTTCAAGTGTCACAATTTATATAATTTTATTATGCGTAGAATATTGCTTTCATGGGACCCTTGACCGGATCAACTAAGAATATAATATAGCAACAAGTATAACTCAAAACTTATTAATGAAGTTTCGAATCTTTTGCCATCAGCATAGAATTAACGGCTGAAAAATAGTGGTATAGATATTGCTGAATACTACCTAAATTATGTTAAACAGTTGTTTACTATATAAAATAGGGAGTTTATATAGAGAGAGATAGACTATCATGTTCTGAGATGTAAAGATAGTGTTTTACTTCCTACTCATATTTTTATTTGTAAAGTTCAAACAGTCACTCTGAACATCTCAAAGTGATCTTCATAATCTACTCATATTTGGAATCAAATTTTATATTTTTTTAAAAAAAATTACTATTTTTTAGAATTAAAAAAAATCACAACTTTTCATTAAATAAAAAAACAATGATTTTTTTTAAATAGTAAAAAATTTCAAAAAAAAAAATAATTTATCCTCCAAACACATTTCAATATGAAGATCACGTTGAGATGTTCAGATTGATTGTTTTAACTTTGAAAATAAAGATATGAACATGAAGTAAAACACCATCTTTACTTCCTAAAGCATCGTAATAGCACTGTGTGTGTGTGTGTGTGTGCGTAGAACTAGGGTGTTCTTAAGTTCACCAATCATCTTTGTGAACTCAATTCTAAAACCTATCAGATTGGCTTCAAACGATAAATCCAAACCGTTGAAATCATTCTACCTTATGAATGATGCATCTATATGTGAAAATTTTAAATTAATTTTGTATAGAGTCAAGTGGTCAAAATGCGTCAAAAAATGAATGCATTAAAATTAATTTACAAACCTTCTAATTTTGACCACTTGACTTTATACTGAATTAATTTGAAACTTCAAAATTTTCATATGTAGACACATTACTCATAAGGTAGAATGATTTCAATGGTATGGATTCATCGTTTGAAACAAATTCGATAAATTTTAGAGCTGAGTTTACAAAGAAATTTAGTGAACTTAGGAACACCCTAGTTCTACTCATATATATAGGTTGGCTAATATCAAAATGTTTGTTCTGGAGTTGTGGTGCAACCAATTGGTTATGCAATTTTCAAAGTCCAAACAGTCGATTCAAACCGTTAGATGTAATATCTATATTAAAATGTGCTTGGAGACCAAGTTTTACATTTTTTTTATTTTTTTACTATTCATTAAAACAAATTTAAAATCGCTAATATTAATAAATAGTGAAAAATTTCTAGATCATTGAAAACAGCGATTTTAAAACCGACTTAATAAATAGTAAAAAAATAAAAAAAATGTAAATTTGTTCTCCAATCACATTTCAATATATATTGAACGTTGAATGGTTTGGATCGACTTTTTGGACTTTGAAAATGTTAAAACCAAAGTGTTTGTTCAATGACTTAAGAACAAACGTTTTGATATTAGCCAACTTCTCTCTCTTTCTCCTCTAGAGAGAGAGAGAGAGAGAGTTAGGCTAATGTCATAACGTTATAATTTCATCATTAGTTATAACGAGTCAGTTTTTGCGATTTCAAAATCCAAACAGTCGATCCGAACCGCTCAACATGATCTTCATATTATAATGAGCTTATAGACCAAATTTTATATTTTTTAAAATTTCTTTACTATTTTTTTAGATAGGTACAAAATTACTATATTCAGATAATTATGAACCATCCGAAACAGGAATTGCAGCAGATTTACTGTTCACTGGGTTTCAAAATTGCAAAAATTTCAGAATTACTGTTCACTGATTTCGAAATTACAGCAGATTTATTTTCAATTTTTCTTGTGAATGGGAGAGAAAGGGCATAACTTTTAACAGTCAGTAAAAAAAAAAAAATTAAAAGGCGACCTCAGAACTTTGACAAAGCGATGCTACTTCAAAGTTGAAGCCCAAAAGACTCGCAAAGAGACAGACAGCTTTTATTATGGAGCAACTTCCACCCATCATCCATGCATTGATGCATGATGCATATTGCATCCCACTTCCCCTTTACCTCTCCTTTAATCTTGTTTTAATTTGATTTTAATATTATGAGAAAGAGAAATTACCTGATTCTTCCTTCATCTATGCTTCACAGTTAATATTGTGGCGTATATCATGCCTGTCATGTGTAGCGGGTCACCTATCCTCTATAGATGACCCATTCCCATCCCTCACAATGCGTATATTGTTACATTCTATCTATGGGTTCGCCTTGCACGTAATGTGATTTCATGGACATAGAATTTCTGCAAATTTTTATTAATAGAAAAATAAATAAAAAAATATCAACAATGGAGAAGTACTTCTCAGAAATTCGATATATAAGAAAAACGTAATGATCTATAATGTACAGAGGACATATAAACTACAATGTCCTGATTAGCGAAATCAGATTATCGCTAATTAACGAAACAACAGGAGGAAAAAAACAACTGGAACGTTATAGGTAGTAACGTCCGGAGTGATTCTTCGTTGAGCTCAAAGTTGTGAGAGATCCTGGACATTGTCATCAATAACGTCTCTATTTTTTTTTTAAACGCCGTTTTATTAATCAGAGTGAAGATTAACGGGGCGTTGTGGTATATAACGTCCAGAGGACGTTATAAACCATCATGTTTTTCTTAGATATCAAATTTCTAAAAATTGCTTTTATATTGTCGATATTTTTTTCTATTAATAAAAATTTCGGTAGAGTTTCATAAGGCGGTTTGTTGATAAAAATAGACGAGGAAAAAAATTAAAAAAAAATCAGTAAAGATGCATGAGTATATATTTTTTTTTCATTGAAATGCATTTAATTTGTAGATACAACTTGTTCAGACTAATATTGGAATAAGTATTATTTTACATATAATGTTCCTATTTTGAAGAGTGATAAAAACAGTGCCAAATGCTAGTTAAAATTTTAAACTATATATTAATTAAAACTAGACACACATAATTCATTAAAATACTCCCTCATGGTTCTTAGCTTTGGATAGCATGGTAATTGGCTTGGGATTTGAGAATAAGAGTGAGTTTATGGTAGATTGCAATGCGTGGATCGGTTCATGTATTGGATTCACATCATTGTTTTTAAAATTAAAATAATCAATTTGAACCGTTTAACACTATTTTTATATGAAAATATACTTGGAGAACAAATATTATATTTTTTCTAAATTTTTTTACAATTATTTTAGGTTGGTAGAAAATCACTGCTCTCGGATGGTCCATAAATTATAGATCAATTATAAATTTTGATCTCCAAGTATATTTTCATATGATAATAATGTTGAACGGTTCAGATTGATTATTTGAGTTTTAAAAACAAAGATATGAATTCAATGTACATACCGATCCGCACATTGCAATGTACTGTAGCCTCACTCTGAAAATAATATCCTAAAAAATCAACTGAATAAAGAGGCGGAACTAAAAAAACTTAAATTTAAAATGTATGATGCATGATTTTGACTTAACCTCAAGTTTCCATAGTAACATATTGATTCTAACCAATATACAACAAACACACATGATAACTTGGGGTAGAACTATATAAAAACTTATAAAAAAATAATTAAATATTAATATACATGATTAAAGAATTTGAAATTGTGAGAGTGACTAATGGGTGATGTTATTAACACCAAATTTTTTATTCGGACAGCATTTTAAAATTTTCAATTTTGTAGACATTTTTGCCCTTCTATACATATACCTTTCAAGTTTCAACTGTCAATTTTATTCTCCAAGGATAATGCAATTTTCTAACAAAAAGACCATTTATTAGTCAATATATATTCTTCATTATTAAATCTTTATCTAATTTAAAATGACAACAATAAAAAAAAAAGTAACCCATATATCTTTGAACGTACATCAATGATTTTTTTTTTAGTTAAGTTTGCATTTTGGTCCTCTTTTGTTTGGATATATTTATAATTTTATATAGTATGAAGTGTAAAAAAATATTTCACTATATTATTATTTGTACGGACATATTATCTAATATTACATGAATAGATAAACCGATTTTTTTAGATAAGTTTACAATTCATTTGGGAAAATCAGGTTTTATTAAACGTGCAGCGCGCAGAAGACGAAAGGATGTACGATGAATGATTTCTTAATATTGTTAAACTTTATGTCGAAGAAATCGAAGAAAAATAGATAAATGTGTTTTTTTTAATCTCTCCTATTTATTTAAAAAAATAAAAGCTTAAATATTAGCTGATAAATAAATAATGGTTCATACCAGCTGGAATTTTAGAACAATAGATTCCATCAACGGTAAATTAATTTTGAATTTAACGTGTACTTTTGATTTTGACCGTTCGGCGCTTGGCCGCTGGATCAGTCTTCTCTCGGACGACTAAATAGTACTGGAGATATCCATGAAACATAAACTGGAGAAAAACTTTCAGGATTATTCGCGTCAAACTGTCAAGCACTATACGCTCTGTAGCAGGAGTTAGAATCCGCTGCTCTCCATGTAGGAGAGCAGGACCCTTCTATTTCAATCTCAGACGTTTATTTATGTTGAGATTCGTGCATAATAAATTTAACAGTTGAGATCAAAATAGCAGCATCCAGCTCTTTTATTTGGAGAGCAGCGGAGTCGGATCGCTGTAGAGGGAGCAACTTGAGTAGACGGGACAAACGGCCGCTACGGCGCCGTGTATGTCCAAAGTCACATCCCAATTATCTGAAGTCAAGCGATA
>CAXKVW010001516.1:0-39628 GCA_964058825.1 Carex arenaria
CACGAATAAATTAATTCATCATGACTGCTTCAACTAGTAGTATATACACTCACAAATAAATAAAAGAATTAGCAACAAAAGAAGCTACAAAAATTCAGAATATATAATAAAAATATTAATCAAATGCCTTAATAATCTACATACTTGATCAAGCCTATGTTTGGCAGTAAATAGGCACCAAATGAAGCTCAAAAATAATTGTTGCACTGATAACAAATCCAATCAGGAGTTCAATCAAATTTAGGCTCCATTTTGGCCTATTAATTAACTGATTGAAGTAAACCTAGTCTCGAGTTAACCAGGAGTCAAACAAGCAATTGGACATATGCAGGGTAAAGATTTAACAGAGCAGTTTTAACCCCATGAAAACCATATGCAGCATTGTTTTTCCATGAACTGCATGAAGCCAAAACTGCTCTGTTAAAATCTTTACCTCATACGCATAAATGCAAACCCCTTCTGCACCCCACCAATGACCATCAAAATAAATAAAAATTTGATGAGAATACAATTATTTTGTCGATGTAAACATGCATGCACATATTTGTGCTAAAATCTTAAAACACTATGAAAGCACATAAGAAACAATATAAACCCAAAATAAAATAAATCTAAGAGTAGGGTTAAAATGCCCCATTGTTTTCGTGCCCCAATAATGCCTCACATCCTTATTTCCGTTTTTCAGAAGATTCTAGACCATCCAAAAACAGTGATTTTGTACCTATCTAACAAAATAGTGAAACATTTCCAAAAAAATATAAAATTTGGTCTCCAAGCACATTTTAATATGGAGATCATGTTGAGCGGTTCAAAACAACCGTTTGGACTTTGAAAACAGAGATAAGAATGTGAGGCATGATTGGGGCACAAAAACAATGGGGCATTTTAACCCTACTCAAAATCTAAATCAACATATGCAATATGACTGTACCTTCTTTCCGACAGAGTTTTTGAGGAACTCGTGATCTGGGAAGTCAGGTACAGTATCAAACTGCTTGAACGCCTTGAACTTCCTCTCTATGACATGCTCGATCTCATTCTTGGGCCGGTAGGACACCGGCATCTCAGGCTGAGGAGGCTCGGGCTCCTCCTTCGGCGCAAGCCATGGCACAGTCGCCTCAACGCCAGGTGGCAGGTCCATGCCGTCAAACTTTGCTGCAAGGAACTGGTCGTATGCAGTGTTGTCCATTCCCTCATACTCGTACACGTCATCATTGTCATTGCCATCGTCGTCATCGTCATCATAGTAGTCGTCATACATGCAGTCGTCTTCATCCATCATCCCATAGTCTTCGGGTTCAGAGATGTCCATGGCCTTTCCTAAATCCTGCACAAAATTTTTACACTATAAGAACCGAGCGGTCGATTAAAATTCTTTTTTTTTTCACATTTCTGGGTACGTGCAGAACATCAGTTCTGGGTAAAAATTAGAAATACCATGAATAACAAACTACCTGGATTCCTCATAATTCTAATTAAATTAAAAATCACCTAGTTTTGTTTTTAATTAAAAAAATAAGGAATGAGTAGGGTAGTGGCCTCTTTAATGGGTAAGAATTGAGCTCACTTCTCCTGCACTTACAGAAGTGAAAGAGTGAGCAATGCAGGGTAATTACTAGGGCGGAACCAGACTCAAAACGTGAATGGGAATCAATCATATAAATTTTCATGTTGCACATGGGGAGTCAATTTTACAGTACCCATAGCATTTTACTCTAAAACTATATAGAAAATCATGCATAACTACAAAAAAATTGAAAATGAATGGGGATCAATTGACCCCCATATACAACATGTGGATCCACCTCTGGTAGTTACAACTTCTTCTCAAGACTTGTGCAAGAAAGGGGACCATATATTTTCTATGTTTGAAGCCTTGAATAATGATGTGTCACCACATTAAGGTCCATAAAGACGCTAAATAGAACAAAAAAAAAATGGTGAATCAAATAAAGACATGCCTTTTCTTGCCACTCCATGTCATAATTAATGACCTCCTTGTTTTTCTGATTGGAGGAGCTTTGGCCAATAGAGAGTTCAGGGGCTGAATAAGTGCTGGCTTCAAGCTGATATCAGAGAATAAAAGTTTCATACACCAGTACATTTGTGAAAAAAAAATTCGAAAATAATATATAGATAAGAAAATTACTAAACTAAAATACAAAGCTCTGACCATATTTACTCTTTACGCTAGTTAAATAATAGTTGAGTTAAACAGTACCATTCAAAATTATCTGATACAAAGGTAAAACTAAATGGCCAAACCATAAACCCTAGTTTGGTATTCGCTCCTTGAATGCTATAAAAGATTTAGATTAATTCAATCCCCAAACTCCCAAAGTCACAAAATTAAATCTACAAGGTCACCAGGACCAATAACAGATAATAAACTGTCTCATCTCGAACCCAGCTGTCTACCAGTAAAAATCTCGAAATAAAGCAAGAGAAAGATGGAGAAGAAATAAGAGCAAAAGATACCTGGCAACGCTGTAGCTTCCATGAGGTGCCTCCACCAAGCACTCTAAAAAAAACAAAAATCCGGTTTTACATTGAAACAATTTTGACACACCATGATTTATGACCCAATCTAATTAAAAAAAAATGACCCGTTACAAGTTCTCTTCTGAAACTGTACTCCCTAAATTTATCAGCAACATAATAAACCTTCATGAACTAAAATCTCCCAAAAAGGACTTATTTTAGAAACAACCTTTCATATTTGTAATATCCAAAACTTTACCAAAATGTAGGTCCCTTTAAAATATCAAGAAGAGTGAAGATCCATAAGCAAATTTCTCGATCATAATCACTACGAGAAATTAATTCAACAGGATCGCGTCCCAATCAGAACGACGAAGTTTATTTCTAGGAAATAGCGTCAATTTTTTAAGAGAAAAAAAAGGCAAAGAAAAACCTCATCAAATAAAAAAATAAAGAGAAATCTGAAGTATAAAACCCTAAATACGAGGAGAAAGCAACATACTTTGAATCCATCGCGCTGTAATGCTAGTGCGAGAAGGGAGAGGAAACGACGGAGAAAAAGCGAGCGAGCGAGCGAGCGAGCGAGCGCGAGAGAGAGAGAGAGAGAGAGAGAGAGAGAGGCGGGGTAGAGAGAGGGGAGAGCGAACGACAAAAATAGAGAGAGAAAGGGAAAAGAGAAAAGAGCGATTGTTTCGCCAGTGATGGAAAGGCTATTTCTGTGTGGGCCCTGCTTTCTTTATATGGCTTACGAAATGAAGGAGACTGGAGGGAAGTTTACTGGAGAAGAAACACCCATGCAGGAGCGGATCAATATCCTCTCAGGTACTGCACAAAAGATTCTCCTCACTTTACGGTTTGACATTTACTCTCAATTCGTTGGGATTCGGGCTAGAGCAGGAGGCTGTTGGGGTTTGAGATTTGTGCCGGATTTAAAAGAACGGTCTTGATCTACTAAATGTAAAAAAGTCCCTTTTCAGGTACCTGGGATGGTGTGAATTCCATGCAGGAGGAGCTCTCCGCTTGGACCTGGTCTTTACAGAAATAGTACGCCTTCAAGAGACTAAATTAAAATATAAAAAAAAGGTAAATTATAGGTTGTCTTGTAATTTTGCAAATAGAAATAGACCAAAGCCTCTAATTATAGATTAGTTTTTCTAATTATAAACCATTATTTATTGCTAATTATAGAGTATTAGATTTTCTTTATTATTAGAACTATTTTCTCTACACTCTTCTCTTTCTGGCCCATTTTTTTTTTTAAATATGTTTTTTTTTTTGCCATGTTTTTTTTTCAGAAAAAATTATAAAAATATGATTGTAATTAATTTAATTATCTAATCATATAATATCATATACTTCTAACATATACTTCTAACCTCTAATTTTTGGCTACATAATTAATTCATATAAATGGACTACAAATAGGGGTGAAAATGGTATGGATCCGATTCGTATTCGAAAATTTAGATGTGAATATCCGATATGCGAATATCCATGTAGATAAGAATACTGATATAGTTTTACGTTTGAATTATATGTATCTGAATAGTAGATATATACCATATATAATATATTTTTTAATATTTTTAATATTTTTATATTATTTTAATAAATATTGAATCTGATTATCTGAATCTATCTTATATGTCTGATATATCTAATATTCGTTCTTAATCCGTATAAATATATATATATATATATATATATATATATATATATATGAATATAGTTTTACTATTATCTACTTCGTTTTCACACCTAACTACAAACCTTGTACAGTTGTACTGAGAATAAAATATAATTTTATCACAAGACTATAGGAGGCAAGAATATTTGCGTTGACTCGATGACTCAATATCTCTGCTCCGACAATTTTATATTTATGTCTACATCCTACATAGAAAAATTCAATTTTATCCATAATATTAAAAAACAGTATTACACCTGACTTTGATCAATCAAACTAAAAGTTATCTCAATATTTTTATATTAACATTCCGCTATCTTAATCGAAAAGCAATGCTTCTTTTCACCTTGATTTAAAAAAATAGAATTGATTTTTTTTTTTTACAAATGTTCTTGAAATATGTCTCTATACAATTGGTACTTGTAATGATATTTCATTAAAATAACTAATATTTAATCTAGTGGCAAATACACGTGATCTCTATATAAGAGATCATGAATTCGAAACTCAATCAAATTGAGAAAATCTTTTATTGTTACAACAAAAGATATTATATAGTTTGCTGGTTTGACCTCCAACTTTACTAAAAATAAATAATATTTCATTAAAAAGTTCCAAATTATTTGATATTCAAACGAACCGGAACCTCTCAACAAAGTTTATAAATAGTATCATTTACAAATAAGTCATTAAGAATTGATCCGAAATATGATTTTCTAAATGGGCTGGGAGCATTCAGATGAAGTTTGGATAATATTCCAATTAAATATATTAATATAAAAAATAAACCTTAGGGTTTAATGGGCTGACAGCAGTTTAACATTTAAATTTCATTTGACAGCTGCCTAACTCATATTATCTTACTAAAATATTTTTAAATTTCATATAATTTAACAGCATGGATATAGGTACGGTATTGTATTGGATACGATACAACAATTTTCAAAAATTTATAATATGATATACTTATTATATTTATGCATATTATTTTTTAGATACGGCAGTTTACAAATTAATTCAACACTTGTAAATTGTATTCATCCACATAATATTCGTAGTATGTGGATGAATTACAAATAGTTGAATTAATTTTTAAACTGCTGTATAATACAAGTGTTAAATTAATAATATAATTAAAATAAAAAATAATATATATAATTTCGAAAGTTTAAAATTCGAAAGTTTTAAACAAATAGTTGATCATGTACTAAATAAATTTGAAAGTTTAAAATTTTTGTATGTACATGCATCACTCACAAAGTATATGAATTTCAACAGTTTGGATTAATAGTTTGAAGTCGATCTTATAATCTTTTAGAGGTGTGTTCACCAAACTCTCTTGGTGAGCACATCACACTCTAGTTTTGCTCAAATTATAGTTTGAATTAAAATTCACTAAGGTAGTTCATGAACTTAATTCTTTAATTTGTCTAATTGATTTTCAATGACAATTCGATAGATTTTTTTAGGTTAAGTTTACAAACCATTTAGCGAGCTTAAAATAAACACATTAATATAAATTTTTAAAATCTTCATTTTTTAACAACTTCATAGTAAATGCACTGGAAGTTCTCAAGTATTTTCATGTAAATGTATCGCTCATAACTTAGTTTGAATAGTTTGAATTTTTTTATTTAAAGTCCATTTAATAGATTTCAAGGTTAAATTTTCCTGCCAGTCCGGTGACCTCAAGTTTGTTAGTTTTATTCTTTCTTGGTGCAAAGTTTGCTTTTCATAAAGTAAAAAAGGGGCATTTTTTATTTCATTTACAAGAAAGAAGACATCTATTACCCACTGAGGGCTGTAATCCTTTGAATGAATAAAATGGGGAAATTTTACATTTTGTTCTTCTTCTTTTTTAAAATATAGAACAAAATATTATATTCTCAAAAATCTTAATAAAATGCTCTTGTGGACCCCACTTTTCTCCTCTCTTATCCTCCCTCCCACTCCTCTCATTTTACTTATCTTTAAGAATTTTGAGAATGAGCAATTTTAAGAATCATAAAATATTTGGCAGCACTTTTTTTTTATCGTTCTATCCTCTATAGATTAACAATATTATTATGTTTTATTTTTTTTTAAATTAATGAATGCAATCTTATTTTTTTTATTACTTTTTAAATTTATTTATTTTGCATGTTTGAAGTTTCAATTTGTATTATTCACTAGTATTAATGTTTCTTGTTGTATTGATAAAATTATTGTTACGTTCTAAGATATTCTAATTAATGGATATAATATTGATTGGTTTCTAAAAATTGTATATATTTTGCTTGTTAAATGTTCCAATTTGCATTGACATTATGTACACTATTATGATTGAAGTTATGTTACGATGAATTTTTTAACATATAAGTATGTAATGTTAAAGTGAGAATTAAATTTGTTGTATAGGTATTATATATATCATAAATTAAATCAAAACAGAGATTAATGCTCAGTACAATATACTCATGTTCATCACAAATTTGTAGGGCAAATTATCGCATATTAAATGTCGATTCAGTCAAGTTGAATTTGAATTTAAAAGTCGTAAATAAAGTATACAAGAGGTTGGGGGGAGGGGGTTTACTATAATAAAATCAATTTACATGTACCATAGACAATTGTATTATTTACAAAAAAAATTAGAACTTTTTGGAGATTTAATCATGAAGATAACTAAATTTTCCCACGTTGTTAAGATGTAAAAAAATCACAAATCTCAATTTAAAAACCGTAAAATAAATGAGGAGGGATCCACTTAACACCATTTTTTGGTGACACCGAATTACGCCCTACATTTTAAAGTTCAAACAGTCGATCCAAACTGTTCAACATGATGATATATTAAAATGTGCTTGCAGATCAAATTTATATATTTTTTAATTTTTTTTACTATTTACTAAGATGGGTACAAAAATTCAATGGCCCGGATATAACAATTTTGTAAAATATTTAATAAATAGTACAAAAAATTCAAAAAAAATATAAAATTTGGTCTCCAAGTAAATTTTAATATGGAGATCATGTTGAACGGTTTGGATCGACTGTTTGGACTTTGAAAACTTAATGTAGGGCGTAATTCGGTGTCACTAAAAATGGTGTAAGTGGATCCCTCCTCAAAATAATTTTATTATTTCAACATAAATTTTCTTTCAACATTAGTTTTTAGTGTATAATTTTTCCATACTTTTTTTATAACTTTTATGATTTTTATGAATAAACTAACTATTTTAAAAAAAAAAAAATAGTTACTAAATGTGACTAATGTTATCAGATTGTGACCAAATCACAATTTTATCAATACAACAAGAAATATCAATACCAATAAATAAATGTAAATTGAAACTTCAAACAAGCAAAATATATACATTTTAAAAAATATAAACAAAAAAAAATTGCATCCATTGATTAAAAAAATTAAAACATAATAATATTGTTAATCTATAGAGATGAAACGATAAAAAAACTGCTACCAAACATTTTAAGATTCTTAAAATTGCTCCTTTCTAAAATTCTTAAAGATGAGTAAAATGAGAGGAGTGGGAAGGAGGGGAAGAGAGGAGAAAAGTGAACTCTACAAAGACATTTTATTAAGATTTTTGAGAATGAGGTATTTTGTTCTATATTTTAAAAAAGAAGAGCAATATGTAAAATTTTCCGAATAAAATGGAACGAGCACAAGGACAGTAACTTTTCCCAGCCAGAGAGGCATTTAATAACTTCCACATTATTTATTTCATAATCCTACTCGTGGAGTCGATGGTTGCTGAGTAGATAAACACAACAAAAGAAGCGTCTTACATTTTCTTTTTACCACTTTGAACAAAATTTGTTCCCGGGCTAAGAAACCAAAAATGGAATTTGCTTGCCGTTTAAGAAATAAAAACAGATAAAAAATTGTTCTTTGAACAAAATATAGACCAGTTTATGTTTGACAAAATTGTTACATCGTTTTAAATACGTCAAGCATTTCTCCCCCGCGTTAAAACTGTTCATGACATCGACCGTGATATGAATTCATAATATATTGAAGTAAAGACCACTTTAAAGTAACCTCTTGGCCTGATTTTACATGCTCAAATCTTCATCATGTGCAGTACTGTAACCAGAGGCAGATTCATAATTTCTATCATAATAGAATACTAATTGGATTCAAATAACTAATCAGATTCAAACTCATTAACTTATCGAGTATACAATTACAACTCAATCCCTATAACGTTTATTATAAAATTTGTTATAAACATAAAATCATGTATTGACACAGCATTGAAATATTTTTAGTAAGCTAATTAAAATTTCGTTTAAAACAATTCAAAGTGGGACTATTATTTGCTAATTAGCAAATTGAAATCAAAGTTTAGATAAAAATTTAACTGATATATAAGTTTCAAATAATAAAAGACAGAAAAAGTGCAGCCAACCCATTTCTTATAATTGTAATAGTAAGTTCCAACATCAGATCTTTCTTGTTCTCATATTTTCTTTTATTCTATTTATATCTAAAAAAAACGAAATACACATAATAGATCAAAACTCAGAACAAATTAGTTCAAAAATTTGAATCAGGAGTAAGCACTACACTAAATCGGAGTAGACACATTAAACAATTAGTACTAAATCAAATTAAAAAATTCAAATCCAAAGGTAGACAAAGTGCTTACCCCAATTTGTACGTGCATCCGGCAGTGACTGTCACAAAGAACAAGCAAAACAAAGGACAAAACGAAAAGAAAAAAATGTACAAATAATCAGTGTACTCCAGACAAAATAAACACTCATCTACAATTCATACACCCATTTTCTTCATTGAACTAAAACCAACCAATTGACCACCAATTTATTATTACGAGAAGAGAACGAAACTGGCCATTGAGACAGTACAGGTACAAATAACACAAACACGACCAGCAACACTCTCAATTCAATATACTCCAAAATTTCTCAGAAGTATACAATTCAACGAAATTAAAGCAAGAAAGCACCAACAAATGGGGGGACATTAAAGGAGAATTTCTCCCCTCAAGATCTTAATATCGACTATGCATTAACTAAAGGCTCATAATATACGGAACTATTGTTTTTCTAAAGCTTCGGGTACTCATAAAAGCTTCTTCGGCCCACGTGCAGCAGATAGATGATCCTGTCAAAAGGGAGGGGGAGAGAGGGGAGGTTATATTTGTAATGAAAACAGATCAAGCTGCAACTTGCAAAACAGCAATTATAACATATCTTTTACAAAAAACTGTTCTGAAATTGAAAATGAACTTGCTGTTAGAAGAGTATTTATATGCGGCCTCTTCTTTACCTAACTTTTTTTTTGGTAATTTTTCCTTTACCAAATTGTAACAACTACAGGAGGATGTCAAGGAAATAAAATTAGCCCTATTAATTTTCTCAATGAATCATTTCAAGATATCAATGATCAATATACTTTAAATGATAATACTATGGAAACTTCACTGGGCTAAATTGATTTGAGGCCTAAAACTTACATTTCTCAATAGAAAACGCGATTACTGCAAAACTGACTGTACAACTCATTGATAATATGTAATATATTTTTCATGTAATTGTCCTGAGGTATTAATAGCAAAAAAATATATACTAAATTTTAAAAACCTTCAAAACTAATAAAAAAAGTTCTACTTACCGAGACAAAATCGAAAGCCTTAGTCTCCTCTTTTTTCGAGCTACCCATCATGGCAACATGACTCTGTGCAGGGTTATTGCTGCCCTGGAAAATATCAGGCAATGGCGAAGCCAGCCCACCAGTAGCACCAAAACCACCTTCCATACCTCCAAAACCCATATTATTATTGCTAATATTAATATTAGCACCAAGTCCCGGATTATAACCCCCTAAATTTTGTAAAATCTGTTGTTGTTGAGCAATAAAAGCACCCATTGCACCATAATTAATATTCATTTGTTGACCTAAGAAGGCTGGGTTCATGAACTGTTGAGGCACATTGTTGAACTGTGATGGCGGTGCTTGAGAGTAGAGGGAGTTCAAGCCCGGTGCACCATTAAGGGCCCCACCTGTCAATGGCTGGCTAGGTTGCCCTTGAGAGATGCTGTCACTAATGTTTAAACCAGCCATTAGGTCATTGACATTGTTTTGATCAGCAGTTTTAGGGCTGATGTCACCAAATATATTGTCTTGATCAGCAGTTTTAGGGCTGATGTCACCAAATATATCAGGCAATTCATTTTTACTTACAGAAGAAGATTCCTCATCAACTGTCAAGCCTGAAAAGAGATCATTTTTTGGTTCTTTATCTTCATTCACATGGAATGACACATCAGCAAATGGATCGGTACTGTTGCCGGTTGGAGTGTTGCTCGTGTCTGCTATATTGCCAGTGCTGACATCAGTTACGCCGCTGGTGCTGATGTCAGGGATTGTGGGCCCCACGCTTCCGAACAAGTCATCAATGGTCTGGCTGGTATTGTGATTATTACCAGTATTATTTTGTGTCAGCATTTCCATTGGAATTTGGTCATCTAGCAAGTCACCTGTGTCAATTAAGTCGGGTAAATGGACAGCTGGAGATGGTTTTGTTTCTACGTCGGGCTCTGGCACACTTCTTGTTTCAGTAGATTGCTCTCCATCCAGCATATTTAGAACCTAAATCAAGCAAAGTTAATTCAATATATCTCTCATTTAATTTGAACTCGGTAGAGATTTCTCAGGAATTTACTATCGTATAACACAAATGAGATGCATAGGCACCATAAGATGCATAGTACTGTGATGCACAAAGTTTCATCACTCTAGTTAAAAGCATTCTGTTATTTGGCAATATTTAAACTTCATGCACTCTCGACAAAAACGATACCAAACAAACACCATTGCTATAATTAATAATTTCCTACCTTAGTTGCTTTCTCTCTCAGAGAAACTTGTGGTAGGTCACAACACCTGACCACAGAATCACTATTCTCACTAAAATAAGAAGAAATAATAGAATAGGGCTCGTCATCCTTTTTCCTCAAGATTGCTTCCAATACACAGATAGCTTTCATCCTAACCTGAAAAAGAAAAGAGAAGAAGAATCAGTACAATCAATTTCCTTTATAATACAAGAGAGATGAAATCAATCACTTCATACCAATGTATAATGCATATGAACACCATAAAATTAATGAAAAAGAAATTGACAGACATATATACTTGAGAATAACCACCAACCTGCCAAAGAGGAGATTGAAGTTTGGTATCAATAGCTCGACTCATCACAACAGCGTCCAATTTAGCAGTCTCAGTCAGAAATACTTGTAAAGCATCACGGGTAGGTTGTAGCCTAACGCCACCAGTTGTAACAATTGTCTCCAAAAGCCTCTCCTCACGGGTCTTCATCCCCGTCCGCCCTGAACCCAAACCTGAACCTATCACCCCAATTTGGCCAATAATTATTAGGTCGACACTCATAGACATGACTTCACAATTTTTTTTGGTCGATGTAATTTTTTTTTATCAATTGAACAGGTACAACAGTGAAAACCAATCCTTTAGAGGTGGCAAGAACGTGAAAATGGGTCACGGACAGGAGACTTCGCTTCGGCATACTGTGTTCTGATTTCAGGACTATTTAATAGCTAGGGACATTGTAAATATTTTCTAGCTGTTAGAGGTTGCAAATTTTTTTTTCTGGTTTTAATATATTCGTTAGTAGGTGCCTAGCCAACTAAACATTAAAAAAAATGTAATGTTCCATTATCCTCATACTTATCAATAACACTTAAATATGAAGCAAACAAGAGTTAGGTTTTAATAAATAATTACCTGCATCATCATTGGTGCCTGATGTAGACAATCCAGCACCAGAATCAGCGCCCCACTTGGTAGTCTGCACAGTTTTTGAGACACTTGAAGAGGCTCCACTCCAATTAGGCTCGGTATAACCATCACTGTTCTTCTCTGTGGTAAGAGATCGCCTTAGTGTTGCAGGGCTTCTGTATGTGCCTGAGCCACCACTGCTGTTATTCTCAGGCTTCATTATATTATGTGCGGCGGCAAATGTTGTTAAGCCTTGCTTAATGGAGGCACTTCCTATTTCAACCACCTCACTTAGAAATGATTTCTTATCATCCCTTGCTGATGGGTCATAGTTGGTATTACCTGAAAATAAATTAGGATTGCCTAGATAAGTAATTTGCATTTGAAGTATACAGACATGGAAGAAGACGAGGCAGCAGGCAACTATTATATATAAGAACAAACACTTTATGTCACACCCAGATTTAACACTATTTCAGTATTTTGCAAATAGCACCTAGCATTTTCGTACTTGGACCATACAGCCACTGTTTAGGACTAATTTTATATAATGTCCAAACATAGAAACACGGTCAAGCAGAGAAAGACTGACAGATTTGCCCATAAGCATTTCATTAAAATCAACCATGTTGATCCATACAGTTCAAAAAGGAATAAGCAAATATAATTCTGGCCTGGCCTGGACTTTTGTTTATTTTTATTAAATCATTTAATTTGTAAAAACAGAGAGCTATCAAAAGGGAACAACAAAAGTAGCCAGCAATTAACTAAATTCATCTTTTCAGCAAATTCTTAACTGAAACAGATCAGATCTTCTGAATCTTGTCTTTTTAATGGTAGTCTCAATCAGAAAAAGCACGGAGTTTGAGGATGGAATCTCAATTACCGAATCCTTGGATGCGCTTGCCGAGGCCTTCTGATGATACAACTGGGCCTGGTTTGCTCTCCTCAGTGGAGAAAATGGCAGCCATCGCTTCGTTTGCCATTTCACGCACTGCCTTGTTTAGAGCATCACCTCTTAAAGGATCAGGATGCCCCTTGTAGTGCACCAGCTGGCGCACAGCCGTCGAGTGCCGTTGCATCTCTCTCCTGAACTCATTTCCAGATTTTCCAACTGCATACTTAATCAGCCTCAATGCCTAATTACAGTACAGAGGAACAGTAGCGTTAGATGTTACTCTTTAAAAAATGTTTAGTAAACCAGAGAGGGGCAATTTTAACAATCTTGATAAGAAAATTTGAGAATCATTACCTTTTGCTTGACAATAGGGCTCTTGTGATCGAGACGCTTGAGAACAAAATCGGACATCTCCTTGACGATGCTCGAATCCGAGACACGCAACAATTCACAGATCTCCTCCAGTTTGTACACAGGCGCGACCTTATCTTCGTCCGTCGATACCCCATCGACCAGACGAGATCTCCAGTATGATTCCACTGCTCTCCGACTCGTATCCATATCTCAATTCGATGGTATATGATCTATCAATTAAGCACGGCGAACTAATTGAAGTGATTACAAAAGTAAGACGAGCTCCAGATCCCTAGTTTTACTGGACTCGATGATCTTCAAGCTGACGCTGGATTAGTCGATACTTGCACAACGCCCGATTGAAATCAGCGGAGAAATCTAGGGTTTCGATTGCATCCAGCGTGAGAGAGAGAGAGAGAGAGAGAGAGAGAGAACGAGAGAGATTTGGATGGAAGACGAGAGAAGAAAGAAAATAATTTATTTTTATTTTTATTTTTCTAAGGCAACCGAGTAATACATTGATCATGCACCGGGAGTATTTTCCCAGTTATAAAAATTGCCGATCCATATTAATCCGTTTAAGTGGCTTTTAGTCATAGAGAAGTTAGCTCTTACAATATAACAATGAACCAAGTGCAGCCGATATTTCGGATGGGCTGCGGGGCAAGAGACCGAGACGCGCGCACACTGAAGAGAGCGCCAGCGACCAACGGAGTGCGATCCTCCGAAGTAACTCAAATTTTGAGTTTAGATCCCGACCGTCCGATCACGGGTCTCTGTCGTGCCCATGTTGCAGAGGAAACGTCTTGGTTTAAATAGCGATTATAACAATTTAGCGGAAAGACGAAAAAAAACTATAACAAAAGTTTTTCTTCGTAGTATTTTTTTTTATTTTAAAAATTATATTTTATATTTCTACTAATAATAAATATTATCTATGTAAAATCTCATAGAGTAACAAAAATATCAAATTGATTAAGAAGTTTTAATATTCACATTAAACCAATACAAAGTTCAAATTTTCATTCAAAATATTCCTAACTCTATAATTCATAAACTATCGATACATTTTCTATTCAAAATATCCTACTATCATATATTAAGTATCGTTTTACTACATATTCAAATCAACTATTCTTTATATTAGTCAGATTGAGATACAAAGCTCATTTAAATTGAAAAAAATAGAAAAATAAGCCCATGTAGCATAGTGGGCCGCTATTTTGCCGCTATTACCGCTATAATGGCCATAGCTCAATTGGCACAATTTTACTCCGTAGCTTAGCTTATAAAGTCCAAAACCGCTATAACGACGCTATAGTTAGCTATTTAGAACACTGGTTTAGACCGATTAATCAACTGATTAGTCACTGGTGACCAAACTGTCATAGATTTTTTAAACTAATTGGTTGATTATTTTCCGATTAATTGTTTGGCAGTACCATATCTATCCAACGAACACATTATGTTATTTATAGCACTGATCGTCCAACTGCCAAAGCAGATTGGATGATCCAGATCAAAACTCAAAATTTGAGTTACTTTAGGTGTTTAGGAATTCCCAACCAACGGAGGCTCTTATGTTCGGTCAAACGGGGTTTTGAACTTAATTTACACTTTTAATTGAGCAGAGCTTGGATTAAAATAGTGTCAGCGTTGACTTACCTTCAAAATATTGTCCTTTTTCTTATATATATTCACGACTACGAATATCAATTAGTAGTAACAATAATCATTAATCATAATATTAGCATTAAGCTGCCTTGAAAAAAAAGACCCTTCTATTATTGTATTTGTCTATATATAGTATGAACTATGAACGATATCTCGCATCAATATTAAGAATAATCAAATTTGCCCCTCTAGAAAGATTGTATTAGCTAAATTGGTATAATTATTAAGTAAAAGTTGAAGATTAACACAAGCATCATTTGTAAAATTAACTTCCCTTTAGAAGTAATTGAAATCTAAAACAAAAGACAAATATTTCTTATAGAATACAACAAATAATACAAAATTTGGTACACTAAAATACAACAAACAGAAAAAAAAAAATTTCTGTGAAAAAAAAAACAATCGCACCAAATTAATCACCCAATAATTTTACCACTCAAAAAACCTATTACACAACAGACTCCTGAACCTCATCCAATTCCTCATCAGCTACCATCTCGCTTTTAAATAAATGTTTTAAGTGTGGCAAGACCTTTGGCAATGCCGGTAAATCAGCCAAGTTCACGCTCATCAAATCAAATGCGATACACGTCTTGTCAATGTCGACCTCCTCCACGACGGGCATTTTTGGGTATCTCTGGCTGAAGTGGGTCAGGATGATCCGGTACACTCCAGCCGACACGCCCACCCCTATTGCCTCTTTTGTTGTGCTGTGGTTCTTTGTTATGGCCTCTTCAGTCATGCTATCCTCAAATGTCGCCTGAGAAAAAGAAAATTAACGAGGTTCGGTTAATATCATATGTACCTCCCAAAAGCTAAAAAATAGTATGACAATCCCAACAACTAAAACAACTCTTTTTAATAACCCGCACTTTCTTCAAGAAACAAAATACAAATATCCCCAGTAATACTATCCTTAAATCTAAATACTTTTTGCCCCTCTTTACAAATTACAAGAAAAACAGGTTTTGAATTTATGTCAACAAAATGGAAAAGGGGGATGTAGTCTGGTAGGGCAAATAATAATTCTTGCTTTTTTTTTTGGAAGGTATCAACTGTTTAAAGGTTTTCCAGGGTAGGAAATTCTCTCTATGGTTAATACTTAACATACAGGATTGTGTTGAAGAGGAAGATAACAAATAGAAGCATTATTAATTTAAAAAGCAAAACTAACCATCCTTAGTTCTCTACTCCTCATTAATGAATTACTAGAAAAGCAGTGTTACAACCACTTCAACAAAATGGAAAGAGGGTGCAGCAATGTACTGTGAATAGAATACTTCTTGTTTTATTTATTTGGCATCATATTTTTTTCAAATTTTCCACGTTAACATGGGAAAAGTTTTCTCCATAGTTAAACATGAAAGTATGCTATAATATTAGTTGAAAATAAAGCTAACAAAAACAAAAATCATCTATTGCAACAATACCTTACACCAGAGACAGACAATAACTAAATTACCTCATGAATCAAAATGGTTGCATCCTTGGCCGCCTCAATGAGAGCTGGGCAAGGCCTGGTGTCACCCGAATAGACCAACTTCCAACCTGGTAACACCTTTGAAATTCTGTTAACCCTATCTTTTGCCTCTAAGACCACACCAAATGCCTCTGGGCAGTGCCTAACGGGCACACTATACAGACTCTCCAGACCTGTATCCGAGAGCACCTTCTTTAACCTGTCCAGAGCATCTAGTGCCTCGTTAGGGTTTCCGGGTTTCCTCTTGAAGCTCTCCATCTGGCTTCCCAGTGCAAACAGACCTGACGTAACTCCACTTGCACAAACAGGTTCAGCCATGGGTCTCATGGTTTGCCTTGCAATTAGCACAGTAATTATATCAGATTCATACACTATTCAAATCCATATTCACCAAGTTATATCAGGTAACTATAAAATATGCTTTTTGTTTGACAAAGTATATACCAATATTTCTGATATGGCATTTGGGTTTACACCCCATAAAGACCAAACTTTTATACAATGTTACAACAAAAAAATCATGTATGACCAGAGAAACATTGAAAGAATCTTGCAAATACCTCATGTAATCACCCTTTCTCCATATTTCAAAAAATACCAGATCACCCCTTCTCTATTTCATTGCGGGATAAAAAAAAAGGGATGGGGCTACAGTAAAGTTAATGGCTATAAGGGGAGGCACTATACGTCAATTTTAACATTTTGTAGGGAGAACATTTCTGATTTACAACTAAATATGCAAACTCTGAAAATTGTAGATATAATATAAATTTTGCTTAAAAAATAGCATCATACTAATATTCAATATTTTATTAAATCATAACATCTGAATTTTGCCTAAATCATAACCAATACCTGCAATCTATGAACTGCATATTTAGGTCTTCCAGACCAGCATAAGCATTGAGAAATCTCACCAAAGGCCTCGGTCCAATAACAAGCAAAGGTTCGTGGGTCACATCTCTCAGTAGCTGGGACCGCAATGCTAGTATTCTAGCAAGACCTGTGTGGTGATCTGCATGGATATGAGAGACCCATATGAACCTTAGCTTTTTCACTGCCTCATCAGCCCCCTTCACGCCAAACCTAACCAGGACAAGATGAAAAAAGGTTATTTAAAACATTTCAGCACTTTCACATATATAGCTGCCAAAAGTCAAACTATCACATATACCTCGTCAAACAAGAAATGTCATATATATCACCCTAAAAACACAGCATAGAGTCGCAGATACCCCCCTACATGACAGGACAGATAACTTTTGTGCAGTACATTCCCCACATACTTTAAAGGAGCCCCTAGCAACCTCCATCTCAGAGGTTCAAGGAACAAAATAGGGGTACTTTTGACCACACATAATTTTATAGAGGAAATTGTATGTGCTCTTTCTATCATGTATTGAAAAAACTATATCAAACATTTGTTATTTCTCAGATTAGACATGGAATATCACCACAATTATTCCAAGTAAAAGAAGAAAAAAGGACAGTCTTGAAATTACCTTCTTTTAAGTTGTCCAAGAGTTCCCTCACCACAATCAAGAAGCACGCTCCCTTTATCAAATAAATTAACATAAATTGAACTGACATTTCTATATTTAGAAGGCTGGGACGAGCCAGTGCCCAAGAAAACTAGCTCCATCTCTTCCCTTGTGACATTCTTCAAGCAAGGAGGGATTGGAGTATCCGAATAGTCCCTAAACCGCTTTCTCAAGCCTCCTTCAGTAGGAGGAGAGGCATCTTCACTCATCTCTAACCTTCTTTTTTCCATAGATACCTCATTTGCCAGAGAGCATTGTCTCAACCATGATTCTTCAGTCACGGATGCATTTTTTTCTACTGGAGGCAACATCATCTTTCCGTTAGGAGATTCTTGCCACAGCAGGGAAACTTGCCGAGATATTTCTTTTATTTCTGGTATTTCTGATAAAAGCTCATTAATAATATGCTCGCGAGTGAGCTTATTTGGGATAGCTGACCTATCTAAGCCCAGATGAGATATTGGTCTCAGGTGAAACTACAAAACAAAATTATAAATAAAACTATAAACTCAGCCAGCATAACCAACTTGCCCCAAATTATAACTGCAAAAGAAAAAACAAAACTTAATGTAATCAAATGGTATTGTGACATGCCTTGAGAAGATTCTCAGCAGAAATGACTTCATATGGTGCATCAAGATCTGTGATTTTCTCCTCAGATGGGACACCATTTACATACGAATTTGGCCAAAATCCGGACGAAGGAAAGATCTGGGGACACAAGTAGTTGAGCTGAGAAGAAACCCTAGCACTTGCTTGTAAGATAGGAATTTCCATGTTCTTACTGAAAAAAAGAATCACTTATTCAAAATAGACACAGAATAAGTGCCAGCAAATAATAATCACCTGTCTTTTTAATTTTTTCAGAAAAAGATAAAAGATGATCACTTCTCAAATAGAATAGGGTTTTTTAGAAGGAAACAAGCAATAAGTTTTCTGTAGGGGTAGGGGTGTTCATCGGTTTGGAACCGAACCGAACTAAGCAAACCAAAGTTATAATTCGGTTTTCAAAATAGAACCGAACCGAACCGATTTAGTATTGCAACCGAACCGAACCGAACCGAAGTTTTATTTCGGTTTATTCGGTTTGTTCGGTTCAAACTGAAATATATTAATTTTTTTATTTAAAGCAATTGTTTTGTAATAAACCGAAGTATATTAAGAAATAAACCGGGGTATTAAGAAATAAACCGGTATATTAAAAAATAAATCAAAGTATTTAAAGCAATTGATTAAGAAATAGACCGAGGTATTAAGAAATAAACCGAGGCGGTTCGGATCAAATACATAATATATAAAAGTTCGGTCGGTTCGGTTATTTCGGTTTTGAAAATTTCAAACCGAACCGAACCGAAGTTATAATTCGGTTTTAAAAATCAAACCGAACCGAACCATTAAACCGAAAAAACCGAACCGTTTGAACCGATCTAATTCGGTTCGGTCCAAAACCGATTAAACCGGACCCAATGAACACCCCTATGTAGGGGTACATATGATATTTTCATGTTTTGAAGGATATGTTGGTAGTTTGGCTATAAATTATAATTTTAAATTTCAAAGCTTATTCACAATATTATATATTCCTCAGTTTGATAACTAAAGTATGTCACCACGGTCTTCTAGGTTAGTGACTAAATAGAACATCACAAAAGCTCACATTTCATGACCGGCCATTATATGCTGAGCCTCGCCAAATCTCCTCATCCACTGCTTGTACTCAGCATTGCTTGTCACAACAGCAGGGCCCAAATGGATTATACAATTTACAACTTTGCTACTCTCCTTGTAGTAACAGTTAAGAGAGGAGAGAGAGAACAGCTGGTGTGTGTGGGACACCGTAGGGCAGTCGACTATCAGTACAATCGGGCCAGGTAATGATGGGCCCAGCACATCACTTGGATTTACCTATAAATAGTGCATTTAAGATATAAAAATTATGTTAAAGGTGACAAACATAATAAAAAGGTACAGAATGCCAGTTGGTACATGTCAGCTGGAAAATTGTGGTACAGAGAATTAAAGAGTCCTCTCCTACCGATCCTCTCAGAAGAGACAACATGCTAAGCCATTGTCACAACCTTAGACCTCAATTTTAAGGTATAAATAAGCAAAACAAAAACTTTATTCTCATGCATCCATACTATTGGCTGAATCAGACTCTACTTGGCTACCTAACTGCAGCACAATATTTCAGTTCTAATTGCCCAAAGTGACCTGGGTTTTTTTATTATCTAAATCTCTGGAAAAAGGAAAAAAAAAAGATAGATGAATAAATAATGGAAGTACCATTATATCCAGAGAATCAGACTTGACTGATTTACCCAATTGCAAATGTCGATACTTGGGTCCCGGTCTTAACCCCAAAGAAGCTGCTTTGACTGGGTCAAATTTCCCCTTGACCTCTGGCAATTCACATACATAAACAACTGCCAAGTCCCCGGGTCTTACAAACTCGCTCTGATCAGAATCCAAACTAATTTTCGGGTTAGTGGGCCTCACAAACATCGCAGAAATCCGAACAACCTCATCATCTATGAGCACAATTGCATTATCCAAGCTTCCATCTTTTGCACTAGGGGATGATGATGTGGCATCGGTTGATTGGTCCAGCCCAAAGCTGTGAGCATGGAGCATCGATTTTCTTGGGATGAAGGATCTCATTGCCCCAAGTAGAAAGTCTAGGTCAGATGGGCCCCATATGTTCACCTATAGTTTGAAAGAAACTAACATCAGACTATCAATCAACAAATTGTATATGAAAAAAAAACAAAGGCAGAAAGAGAGAGAGATAGAGAAGATAAAATTATGCTATCACTAACCGACATTCCTTCCTCCCCCATTCCAGCAAGAGTTAGTACAAGACCTATACACATAAACAGTTCAAAACAAGTTATAATATGTTCAGCTGAAATAAGCAAATATTAAAAGAGCTAGTATACTAGCAACTCAAGTTACCTGGAAGTCCACCAGCAGTCTCTGAGCATACTCGTGTCAAAAAAATGTGATCTATCTATATAATGGAGACAAAATGTGGTTAAGAGTCTAATGTTAAAACGGATACAAGTTTCTCCTACGACACAAAGGAAAATAAAAAGAAGGAAAAGTAGTTCTCACATCAGCAAGTAAGTACCTTAGATAGTTTTATCTTGTGCTCACTGCAGTAACGCTGTAACCCCTGTTAAGTTATTGACTATTAGATAAACTATTACTAATAATTAAAAAGTTTAAACTGTAAACATAAAGATTACTTGTTAGGAACTAGTAGGTTGAATATTTCGTACCTCACCAGCATTAAAAATAAATCTCTGCTTGTCAAAGAAAAGCAAAATAGATGGGGAGGTGTCTTGTGTATCCATGCCTGTTCCCATTATCTATTTATAATTTAACAAAGAAAAAACATCTTTAAATAACTATTAGAAAAAGAGAATATGACAAAACAAATTGACCCCAAGAAAAGTATTAGGCAGGTACAGCACCAAAGCAGTGTAATTAAGCTTTTAATGATAATAAATTCTCCTCTTTTGAGTTTGATCCATTCTCAATTTATGATCCTATAGCTTAATCAGTGGTTAATTATGACAGAAATAAAGAGGTTTTAATTGAATTATCCCAATAGAGTACTATCACTAAAAATCTAATACTCTTATACTGCACCATCAGCCATCATACGAAACTAACTAAAAATCCCAAAGCAAGCTGAAGGAAAAGGAGAAGACTTTTAATCAATCGTTAATCTTTTGTACCTGTACATAGCAAGTGGTGCTAACAGGATTGAGTTTTCGCTCCTTCAATTCAAGAGCTCTCCCCTTATTGCTCTTGTCCTTCCCCTCAGCTCTTCGCTTATTAAATGCAAACTGATCGTTTCCTTCCATCGTCTCTCCTTTCTCTATCCCGCTCTCTTCTTCCCTTGGAGAAATCCCGCTTTTCTCTCTTCTCTGCGCGAAGAACCCGGTTTTGCCTCTTCTCGTGCGACTAAAGGCACACGTCAGAACCGAAGCGGCGGAGATGGAGCGAGAGGAGGAGAGGAGGCGGGAGAGAGGGGAGCAAGAGAGAGATGGGGAGGCGACGAGGAAGCGAAGAGTGGGGGGCATTGTGGCGGTTCGAGAAAGTGGGGGGTTTTATCACGGCTAATTTTTAGAGGGTTTCCTTTTCCAAAGTTTCCATTTTTAATTTTTTAATTTTTTAATTTTTATTTTGAGAGGTTTTGGAAGGATCCGTATCCTCTGCTGCAGTTTTAAAGTGCAGCAGGGTGCTGCACTTTTGGACGGCTCAGATTTAATCTCCAGCCGGTGAGTGCTCGGATGATGGAGGGGACAGTATTAATTTTGCTTTAAAATTCGTGCAAAAATTTTATTTCGTCCGTCCGATCAAAAATTAACGGACGATATTAAAGTGCAGCACTATGCTGCACTTTAAAACTGCAGCAGAGGATGTGATTCCGGTTTTGGAAGGGGTTTTCATGTTTTTCAAGACTCCGTAAAGAATTCAGATCCTCCCCGGTACCATAATAGGAAATCTTTTAGAATTAGTGGATCTGGACCGTTATTTTTAACTTGACACGACTCTCAAAGTCCAATAATACTGACCGGCTGACCCCTGCGCTAGCCCGATCGCAAAGCGATTGATAGTTAAATCTGCTGTTATTCAAAAGGCATACAGGACCCTGTTGTTCCAATCTCAACCGTTAACCTTTATCGTGATTCGCACATTAAAATTTATTTCGTAAAGATTTGTGCGTTAAAAACTTTGAACGGTTGGGAAAGGAATAACAGGGTCCTGTTATCCCATTTGAGTAACAGCAGATTTATTACCGGTAACTGGTTTAGAACTGAGAAACGAATTCGCATTCTCTGAGATATCTCAAACTTTGCGTGACTTTTTGGAATATCTCAATCGTTCAACTACGTTCTACACGAATCTAAAAGATCAAATAATACTGCCCCCGTACGTCCCCCCGAATAGGCACCGGACACGTCGGTCACGCAAAAATTGAGATATCTGAGAAACGTGGAGTGGATGCCAAGGAAAATAGAGAGAAGCGGTCAAAGGAAACCAAGGTATTATGGGCCTTGTAAGGCCTTTTTAATTGGACAATTGTGAGACCATCTTTATCTTTAAATTGAATTACTGATTAATTACAGCTGTCAAATTAAAATTAAAATTAGTTTGAATTAATTGCAAAAAGATTTATTTTCTGAAACTAATTATATCTGTATCTAATTGCTACTTAATTGCAGCTTTGGAGAATCAACTAATAAACTTTTTATTTTATTTTTCCAATGTTATCTTGTGAAATTTATTTATTTATGAGAAAGTTTGCTTTTTATAAAATTATGGTACATCTCTGCAACTAAAAAACTAATTTATTTATGAGAAAGTTTCCTAATTTTTTATTTAGGAAAAAAAGGCACGCTTTAAACTTTCATGCATTTAAGTTTTTTTTACTTCCATTTCGATAATTATTTTTTTATGAAAACAAAAAAAATTATATTATCATAAATTGTACGATATATATATTTTCTTTAGCATGAAAAAAAAAATTATATATTACAACCTGCTCCTCTATTGTTTTTTTCATAGAGTAAACCTTTCCCTGTTTATATTTTCTTTAGCAGGAACACAATTCATACCATATTATGGAGCCAAGTACAGAATTTTCTCCATACATTATTCATCCGAAATTTTTTTTTTGACATCCGGATAAATCATTTTAAATTAAATGACATCCGGACCAGTGTTTTGTTAAAATTGACACTCCCACACAATAATTTTGTGCACCAGCCAAACCGGATCCGTACAAGACTTTTGTGCACCTCTTGGTCCGCACAATAATTCAGCGGACCTGTTCCGCGCAAAAATTTTGGGCACCAATTGAGTTCGCGTAAGCCTTTTGCGCACCCACAGCAGCCGCACTCTTTGACTTTGAATATATATGATCACAATTCAGAACCATTCAATTGCATCAAGATCCGTACTAAGTGCAATAAAATCCGTGCAAGTATGTCAATTTCCGTGCGTAGATTTTGGTCAACAGCCGCAATCTTTTACTTTTGAAAATATATATGGTCACAATTCAGGACCATTTGATTAAATCAAGATCCGTGCTAAGTGTAATAAAATCCGTGCAACTATGTCAATTTCCGTGCGCCCCTATTGGTGCGCCAAATGGTTGTGCCAACCCCTAGGTGCGCAAAATTGTTGCGCGGACCCAGTGCGCCAAACTATGGTGCGGACCAAGAGGTGCGCCAAAGCACCGTGCAGACCCGTTTTGGTTGGTGCGCGAAACCATGGTGCGGGGTGGTATTTTTTTACAAAAACCAGTCTGAATGCTTTTTAATTAATAACGAATTTTGACAGTGTCAAAAAAAAAAATTTCGGATCATTCATCCGATATTTCTAACAAATCTATACCATTCATTTTAGATTTGACAGCCCGCATTAATTCTAACATAAAATCAGCTTATATATATGCTTTAGTATATTTGATTTTAAGTAGCACACACACACACACACACGTCAGATACGTATGAAATCTTCAAGATCTATCATAACTATTCAATAAATTTCATTCAATCCAAAAACCATTGATGTATTGCTTTAGTAAACATCGATCACGTCATGTGCTGTTGGCCTGTTGTAGTACATATTGTTTCATATATATAAAGCCTTTGGAACAGAGCAATCAGTGGTCCTACTTGTATATATATATATCTTACCAGTGTGGCAGTGTTGTTTAATTGATACAATCATACAATATCAAACACGCTATATATCTCCATGGACTTGAAATATATAGCTGATTATAACAAATTTACAACTCCGAATTAATTTCCAAATTTTACGAGGTAAAATATTTAAATCGATTCTAAAAAAAAATGTAAAAATTGATCTACAAGTATTTTTTTTTTATGAAAATCATATTGAACAGTTCATATTGATTGTTTGAACTTTAGAAATGAAGATATTAATTCATAGTACATACCATTATACCATTATGAGCTATGCATAGTTTCTTAACCTCACTCATAATTAAGTTGGGTACAAAATTCAATGGTCTGAAGATATTAATTCATGGTACATTACTATTTATTAAGTTGGGTACAAAATTCAATAGTCTGAATTTTTCTAGTTTTTGTACCCAACTTAATAAATAGTAAAAAAATTCAAAAAAAATGTAAAATTTGATCTGGAAGCACATTTTATTTAGATAATCATGTTGAACGGTTTGGATCAACGATATAGACTTTGAAAATGAAAATCATCGTTGTTGTAACTTTGTGGTAACTCAAAATTGTTGTAACTTGATCCCTCCTCTAATAATATATAATATGCAAATTAAACTCTTAAGAGTCCAGTTAATTAGCTCCATTAATCTTCTATTCAAATCAAATTAACCTCAATAGATGCCCATCATGCAAACCGTCTATACTCTATATATAGGGGCGGATTCAGGATTTTCGTCTGGGGGGGGATATCAAATCGGGTTTAAATAACTAATCGGATTTAAACCCATTAACTAATTAGGTATTTGATAAAAAAAAATACTTTAACTTATACTTTATAATGCTCTGACTTGTAATTTATGATATTCTGACTTATAATTATAATTACTAATCATATTTTAAGAAATTTATTTTAATTTTAACTATAAATTTAACCTGAATTGCCAATTAAACATTCAGAGAGGGGGAAAAAAATTTCAGGAGGGGACAAAGCAAGTCGAAACCGATAAATCTCCACTAAAACTCAAAATCCAGGGGAGGAGCAGTTGGTCCCCCTGGACTACACTGGGTCCGTCCCTGTCTATATATACTATATAAAAGAATAGAAAAAAAAAACTGTAGGGCTAAGACTGTTATGCCTAATTAAGTGTTGTGAGATCATAACTTCATTAGTATTATAGACTTGATCATATTTTATACAATACATGGTTTCAAAGAAAAATAACACTATAAGATGACAGAGACATTTTTCATCTCATTCATGAGAATTTTTATCCATGAAAATTAATTAAATAAGAGGTACGAAAATTGAAAGAGTGATTGGTTTGCAAAATTTTTAAGAAAATCAGAATCAATGATCCAGATCCAAAGATTTGAATTGGACTCAATAGTCCCGATTCAAAGTATATATTTTTTTATTCATTCGGCACAACTTAACGGAGACCATTAATGGAAAAATATTAAAACTTTAAATCGAGACCAATGGCCGTTAAACTCAATCTTTCTAAAAATGTTGCAAATTAAATATTCTTTCTATTTCCGTACATCTTATTTATTAATTTCTATGAACAAAAAATTCTCCTCATTCATATCCATTTTCTTTCTTGGTAAATGACAGGAACGCTAAGGAAATTTGTTTTTCAACATTTTCTAATTTCCAAGGCGTGGCGTCCCATAAGGGTACTTGTAAATAAATTATAATTAATTATGTGACAATTGCTATTTTAATTGTAAGAATGTTTATTATTTTGTTAAAATATTTTTTACATGGAAGGCATTGCTCTGCCACTAGATCAATCAAAGATTGAATATAATTTTTGAAGTGATTGATTTGCATAATTTTAATTTGGCAATGTTAATTAATTGTAGCTGGCAATGGATCAAGCCGCAAATGAGGTTATGTAAATCTATTTTTCTGATTTAAATTCTGGGTGCAGTATTTCCTCACAATGCAATTTTTTTTTAAAAAAAAAAAATCATTGAAGCAGAGGTCTACCTTTTATTTTGTATCTCTGTCAAAATTAACTAATACCAGGAGATGGAACAAGAATATATTTTTGGGCATTTGGCAGCATGATTGGGGATTTTTGAAATATGAATTTCCAAGTTTTATTCATAATTTCATATGTTACCAATATTGAAGTCACACTACAATATTGGTAGTTCACAACAGCACAGCATACTATGCTAGTCGGCAATCAAGATCATGTAATTACTTGGAAATAGGTGCCAAATGGAGCATTAATTAATTCAAGGTTAAATCTGCATGCGTATAACCTGGCCATGCATGATCGATGCAAGGTCCTGTAGTTCATAACAGCACGCACAGGAATACAGGATATATATGGAAGCTTCAAGTTCCGTGAAGAATGAATGTCTTCGCATAGATCGATAATGAGCCTAGCTAAACAGAATTTAATTGATGATTGACTGGTAATCTTATCAGAAGAGGATGGTTGTTGGGAAACAGATGTTTTAATTATGTGTAAATGCAGCTCGGAATCAATTGAAGCACTTGTTAATTTGACCCTGCTCTGACATGACAATACAACTTTATGGTTAATAGCTGATGAAATAGCGATAGTAAATTAGCAATTAATGCCTCGCGATCGGACACCGACATGTGATGTCCAATGTGCTTACGTTGTCAACAATGAATACATCTCACAGCATGAAGGAGAAAGCTATAATATTAATAATAATAATAATATATAACTCAGTTTACATTTTATAATACGACGCGAGACATGCTGTAGAATTTTCAGAGACTCTGAGAGCAGCATACAGGAGTTGAGGAATATTCAAGCAACAGTTTGGAGAATAGGATTCTCGTTTTTATCTTTTATTTTATGTTTCTTCTTGTTTTCATTATAATATTCTTTTTCTTTGACTCAAATTAATGTATAGGTCAGACTTGTTCTATTTCATTGTTACAAACAACATGTAACAAATATTAATGAAATCAAATAAGGGTTGACCCTTATTTTTCGTAAAAAAAATTGTTTGATGTGGTAATTTTCCTAACAAATATACACTCTGATTGGAAATCTCATCTTTCACCAAATGCGATTTGGAATTGGATTTGAAAGAAATTTGCTGATCGAAAGAGAGCAATGAATGAGTCTTGAGTTCATTCCACACGATTTAAGAGGGTCGAATCGCACACTAAAATATGACCCCAAAGTAAGAGATTTAGCCAGTGTTGTAAAATGCGGTTCATGCGGCCGCATATGCGTATGTAGTCTGATTCCACATAAAAATTTCCATTCAGTCTCAAATATGCGGTTTCGCATATGCGGCCATATATTGGGCCGCATATATCCGCATATTGGTTCGCATATGTACGATTGGGCCGCATATGTCCGCATATTGGTCCCATAGGTGCGAATTAATTGTTTGAATGATTTTAATGGGAATATATTGCATGTTTTGAGTGGAAATAAATTAATATATACTTTAAAATCTGCATATATAAGTCTGCATGAAATTCCGCATATGCGGCCACATACTGCATATGCGGTATACAGTGACCTTCCGCATGCATGAACAAAACTGCATTTTACAACATTGGATTTAGCGAGAAATGAATTGTCACCAGTGAAATCTTCTCTCTACCCGCTTTCTTCTCTTTGTGTTGCTGTCATATGTCGAGACACTGAACCAACAAATTTAGCGATTAATCAAAGTGCCGATCAAGTTATCTTTTTCTTCGTTTTCTTAGCGAGAGAGAGAGCTGAGTTTATTCAATAAAAGTGCTGATTTTCTTCTTCTCTGTTTCCTTTTTTCTAATCCTAACTTTTACAATATGATGGCATAATCAGTAATTAGATGAATTTGAAGATTATTTTTAAAAAGATCAACACTGAATTCTTTTCTCTACTTTAAAGTTTTCAATCAACAAACTTCAATTCACAATCTTCTCTTCTCATCTAATTTCTTTTGAATTGAACTCAATTTTTGTTCATCATTGTTCCGATCAGAGCCATAATGATTCGGTTTCTCGAATTTTCTCTGAAATTCCGTCCTCCAAATTATCCTTTTTATTTTATGCAACGAAAAGCATACATATATACAATCATAAGTAGAACATATGACACTGAGAGTACGAATGGGTAAAGAAACAGGAAATAAATCTGTTGTTATTTCAAAGGGATAACAGAATCATGTTATTCCGATCTCAGCCGTTGATCTTTTTCGAGACACATAAAAAAAGAACTTTCTTAAATATCGTGCGTCGAAAACTTTGAATGGTTAGAATAAAAATAACAAGGTCCTGTTATTCCAAAGGGATAACAATAAACCTACTTCACGTGTAACGGAAAAATAGCCACAACGACCATAATTGCACTTTCAATAAATTTCATTCAATTAGTAGTACACACCTTTTAATAAAAAAAAAATTAATCAAAAAAGTAGTACACACCCATTGATGTAGCGAACATACTTCATGAACTGATGTACTGTGTGTGTGTGTGTTGTGTGTGTATATATAGTACATATGTTTCATATAAATATGAAGCCTTTCTGTCTTTTGCACACGGCAATCAATGATCCTACTTGTATCTTATTCTTTATTCTTACAAGTGTTATTTAATTGATGACTTGGGAGTAGCTTCGATGCCTATCGGACTTATTTTAGTTGATGGACTGTCTAATCTGTTTTAAGATTTGAAGGCAATGCATTAAATTTGTGCATGTTTGTTTCGGTTTTGTGCTCACAGATTTTAAGATAGATCAAACAGTCATGGATTTCGTTGAATCCAAAATAAATCTGATAAGCATCGGACCTACTTTGTTCTTTTAATTGATACACCATATTAAAGAGGGTATCACACTCTGCTCTTTTTCTTGAGAAAAAGAGCACCCTCTTTTTCTTCTATCCGGATCGTTTAAAATCCATTGTACAGTTTCAATTAAATCTGAATCATTTTAATAGATTAAAATTAATTTGAAAATAGAAAATAATTGAGATCGTGCAATGAATTTTGAATGATCCGGATGGAAAAAAAGAAGAAGACTCCTCATTTTCTCAAGAAAAAGAGCAGAGTCGGTTCCATCAAAGAGGCTATATCTCCATGGATTTAAAATAACAATTCACAACTCCGAATTTATTTCCAAATTTGATAATTATTACTATTTTACGTCCTTGTAAAAGACTCAAATATTACCGGTCAGCCTTGCTCTAAATTTCGATTTTCGAGGTTCAAATAATTGATGTGAACCCCTTAATTTTATCTACACATCTATATAAATCTTATACGATGCTAAAATTATATTTTAATTTTTTTAAGAGTATTTTTTCCTAATTTTTCTGATCGAAAAATATTATTGATTTCAATAATTCTATACCATTAAATAAGAATGTTCTTCTCCATATTTAAAAAAAAAAAAAAAAAAAAACCGAAATGCAAAATTTGGTTTACTGCATTTCAATTTTGAAGTCGAGATTTGAAGCTGTAAAACCAACTACATAATGAATGTTCTTCTCCCTATCTATATTTTTTTATATATTTTCTTATTAAATATCGACAGCATCCAAAAAAACAACAAGAATATTATATTCATCTTAAGAAAAAAATATTTTAAAGCCTCATAGTCATATATATATTAAAATGTAAGCAAAATTGTACAAATCCCTTTTACATACATGCATATAAAAAAATATAGATTACATCAGTTAGTTCTTTTATTTTACCATCTGTATATATATATTAGATTTTCTATAGTTAGCATACTTTTTTTATAAATCATAAAACACAATTAAATCTTTCTAAAATAGCCAATATGGTCTTTGAATGAAGAAAAAATTCTTAACATTATTTATTAGTACCAGAAATTACAGAGGCCTTAATTACGTACCATACTAAAACAACCATGCATGCATCATCATGCATGCATGCATTATGTTGAACTATACTACAAAAGTCTGTTTTATCTGCAAGGAGAAAAATGCTTAACAGTGACAGTATATATCTTCACCAATACTTCTGTCAGTAATATTGACACCCACAAAAATAGTAATTTCTGTTGGCTTTTTCACCCTTGCTGATAAAAACAGAGAACAAGATTTTAATTCCGGTTGAACTCCTCAAAATTTTCTACTCCTCGGGGACAACACGCTTACCCTTGTCAATGGCTAAGATTATTCTGGTAGAACTACTCAAAACTTAAAACTAACAAAAAAAATTAACTAGATTTTAGCATTAATTATTATTCTTAAGCAACACCTCCTGATCCATCTAATTAATTCTAGCTAGCTAGCTACCTCATTATAACCTCTACACATTTAATGGCTTTCCTTGAACATCCATGCAATTATATCCTGAAATGAAGCATTTGGAAAAAATAAAAAATTAGTAAGATGTACATTTAATCACACTAGCTTATTAAATTTTGCTACATTGTGCTTGATTTAATTTGTTAATGTAACAGTGAGATGGCATCATGGTTTTGAGTTTTTAGAATTTTAATTTGGTACCCTCGGCTCTTTTGTCGCCTCACCCATGACGGAGACAAGACAGGATTCATCTCGAACTCGGCCTCTTTGTCCCCATCGCCATCCTCCTCATCTTTGTTTTCTTCCTCCTCTTCTTTCTCTGAAACTTTGACGCGCCACACCTTCACCATGCGGTCCAAACTTGCACTATAAACCAACAACCCGATGCCTTCGCCTTCAACCTCCACACTAGCTGCCATGCATCGTACTGGGCCCCGGTGCCCCTCCATCACAGCTAAACAGGTGTGAAAAGCACTGCCTATCTCTCTTTTCCAAACCCTAATTGTGGTATCCTCTGAGCCGCTCAGTACGACTCTGTCAGCAGCTGCTGCTAAGCATAACACGGCAAAACGGTGCCCTTGAAGGAAACCAGCATGATTGAACCGGCCTGAGACAGCCTCCTTTTCCCATATGTTAACATAGCCATCTGAACTACCTGAGTAAAGGAAGCAGGAATTGCTCGACCGGCACAATGCCAGACAGTTCACGGGTGAAGGTTGAAATCTTAGAGACATAATCAAGGTGTGTAGGCCATCGCCATACACCCGTCGCCATATCTTCACGCCTCCGTCTGACGATGCCGTGAAGAGGCAGCCGTCTTCTTGGTTTACCAGCATGGCATTGATCTGCATTAATAATTGTTAATTAATGTAAACCTATCAATAACAATGTATGGTGATTAAATTATCTGAGCAATTTAGTTTGATATCTGTGCAAATTGTTTGTTAACGATTAATAATCCCATGAGCTGAGAACTATGAGCCACGACATTTGGTGATGTATCTCATCTCTAATTCTCTACTAAGAGAGATGCACGTGCAGGTTCAAAACCAGCCAAATAATTCGATCTACACATAGAAAATAGCAGTCCTTCGTTTCATAAAAAATAAAAAAAAAACAATGGTCCCATAGGCTATTACTTGAAGTCTTAAAGTTGAGAAGTAATGAACTGTGTATATATTAAGTGGTACAATAAATTCTAGCAGCCCCACTGTCCTTTACCAGAAGTCCTTTTATATATTAATAGTACAAATTAAGGACACAGCTAGGGACTTGTTTATACGTGCAGAAGCTTATGACTCAAATTCCATTATTGTCAAGGAGAACAGTGCATGTTGTCTTTTTATTCTCTCACATGCATTGTATTAACTATTAACTGGTTCCAAATCCAGCTTGCTGTTAAAACTAATCCAGAAAATGGGGTCGTGTGGGGGACAGAAATCTCAGAATCTATGATCTGTAGTTACCTATACTGAGATGCCTATACTAGCTAATTAAGATGCACTTGCAGTGAAAATAATACATACATAAATAACATTTAATTACAAAATTTAAGTAAAAGTTTAGTAATCAAGTGTGACAGCACTGACCTGTCCCTCGTGTGCAAGAAAGGAGTCGGTAGACCGCTGCTCGGAGATCTTCCATGCCTTAACCGTGCTGTCTCTTGACCCGGTGTACAGCAAACCCTCGGTGTTATAGAACGCCATACACAATATCAAATCTTTATGGTGCTGTGATTTCTTGCTGCTCTTTCCAAAAAAAGCCGGCAAGAACGATGCGACATTGCTTTTTGGTGGTAATGTTGCTATCTTCCTGGACCTGACCCTGGCTAAGTCAGGGTTAGGTTCCAGGTCCGGGTCGGTGGTCACAGACCAGATCCGAACCCGGCGGTCTATATGGGCCGTCACCACAGTTGAACCATGGCCCAGCACGGCAGTGACTTTGTCTTTGCTTCTACCAATATGGATGTAACCCCTGTCAAGACAGTCGCGCAGACTCCAAGCACGTACCCGGCCACTATCACTAGCCGTGAAAACTAATCCATTTGAAATGGATATGGAATGGACATTACCATCGAGCCGGTGTAGGGTTGCAAGACAGTGGTAATATATGGAAGGGTTAGAAGAGCGAGGCGGCGAGTGTTTGCCATCGTTGAAAGGCATCTTTTCGGTGGCAGGGTGCAGAGGTGAGAGGATCCAGGGAGAGGTGCACCCAGGTGTGGATGGAACCGAGTTTGCCAATGAAAGACCCGACAGGCTCTTCCGAGCTGGCTGTGGCATGGCAGCTCCGGCGAGACTGGAGGGGAAATTATACTGAGGAACTTTGTTTTCCTCTAGGAAAGTGTGGAAGCTCTTGCGGCGTGTGGGATCCATTTGGGGCAAGGTATGGTGCAACAGAGAGCAAAATGAAACCTTGGATTTATTTAGAATTGTTGAGAGGATACCTTCGGTAGTTTGGTTGGTATATATATCTGGATTTTATATTTATAAGGTTGACCTCATATGAAATGTTGTGAAAATGAAACAACATAGCCAGCTATTCTATCTGTTGTTTTAGGATGTCAATATAATCCTTTTACTCATTTGTTCTGTCCGTATTGTATTAGGTGAGACAAATATAAGTAAAATAAATTTCATTAACTCAAAGGATATAGGTACGGGTAAAAAAAAATATTACCATATTGAAAATATTGTAGACGGATAAGAACTATTTTGTATATGTTATTCTATATATGGAGTAATTAATAAAAATATAAAACTATATTGATAATTTATTATTCAAATAAATAAATATAATTTTTATTATTATGATTAAGTTGATTTTTATAATATTTTATATAATATCTTTATGAGGAATTTAGATATATATATATATACCCATCATAACTTCTTAGTTTAGATATATATTTTCCTATCAAAACTTTAAATTCCCATTTTAAATACGATGATTTTATCAGTCCCGCACAAGCGGGTTCGGAATTTCCGGTCATTCCGAGGTGTAAAGTAGAAGAGATGTTCTAATTGAGATTTTTAATAAGACAATTTTCGCAAAAATAGAAACAAAAGCATAAATATAGAAGAAAAAGAAAAAAATACTTTTAATTAATTATCCTTATTTTAAAAGACAGTTTTTCTTAAATCACTTAAAAATTGAGATTAATATTAATACAAAATTAGAAAGACAATTTTGCACTTATTTCAAAAATATTATATTCTTAACCCCTTCTCTTTTTTTCTTTTAGAGGAGGGTTCAAATGCCCGAAATTTTTATTAATAGAAAATGAATAAATTAATTATAGTGATTGAGGAATGTTTGCGGTTAATTTTGAAAAGTAGAAAAACCGTTACTAAAAATAACGGCTAGAGGACGTTATAGAAAATTGTGGCCAGATTAGCGCAACTTCAATTAACAACAAAATAGTTTAACACGGTCCGTGATCTTCAGCAACGGCCAAGAAAAAAAATGAAATTAGGCCATTATACTTGATAACGGCCAGAATCAAGAGAAAACAATAAAATGTGGCTGTTGTATAGAATAACGGCCAGAGACTAAGTTGTCTGTTCCACTTGAAACATTTAATTAAAAATTGCATCACTTGAAGTATTTAGGACCATTCGATTGCATCAAGATCCGTGCTGAGTATATTAAAATCCGTGCAAGTATGTTTCAATTTCCGTGCGCACCAATAGTTGTAAACTTTTCACAAAAGTTGACATTTCTCCTGTCGAAGTAGCCCTTCCTTGCTAGGTCATGGATCAAATAATGCAATCGTTAAGTTCCTTCCGATTGTACTTTTCAATTTCTAATAAGAAGAATAGAATTTGTTTTCTTCAGACTGGTGCATAGCTCAGCCATAAGAAGGAAAAAGCCGGAAGCGAGCGAGTCATTGAAGAAAAAAGGATTTGTTTGATAGGGCTTTGAAGGCATAATCAGAGGCAAGGGTGGTGTAAGAAGGTAAGAAAAAGAAAGTAAAAAGGCCATCTATCAGTTCACCATTGAGGTCAACCATGGTTCATGGATGGTTTCAAGAGAGTTTAAAGGGGATTGGTTGAAAAGAGATCCCAAAACGGAGAGAAAAACGTAACTCGGAACAATTTTTCTGGGCGACCAGCAACAATCGAGGAGTTATTTCAAATCCGACCTTTTATGTATTTTGAGATTCGTGCATAAAAACAACTTCTATAGAGATTCGTGTAATCAGAAAAATGAAAGGTTGGATTTAGATTAACATGGACCTTGCAATTCCTTAGAATCGCAGCAGATTCATTTCCGTTTTTTTATTGTTTTTTCTCTGGCCGTTACCAAGTATAATGCCTAATTTCTTTTTTTTTTCTTTGCCGTTGTTGAAGATCACAGACAGTGTTAAACCATTTCGCTATTAGTTGAAGTTGCGTTAATCTGGCTGCGATTTTCTATAACGTCCTCTGACTGTGATTTTCTGTAACGGTTTTCCTACTTTTCAAAATTAATCGTAAACTTTCCTCAATCATGATAATTAATTTGTTAATTTCCTATTAATAAAAATTTCGGTTCAAATGCACCATTATTTTGTGCTCCAATATGCTTCATATCATTTATCTCCGTTTTCAAAGTCTAAACAATTGATCTGAACCATTCAACATGATCTTCATATTAAAACATGCTTGGAGACCAAATTTTATATTTTTTAGAATTTTTTACTATTTTGTTTCAATGGTACAATATCACTTTATCGGATGGTACAATATCACTTTATCGGATGGTCAAGAATCTCCTTAACATAGTGATTTTGTACCTATCTAAAAATAGTAAAAGAATTCTAAAAAATATAAAATTTGGTCTTCAAGCTTATTTTATTATGAATATCATGTTAAGTGGTTCGAATTAACTGCTCGGACTTTAAAAACAAAAATAAAAAACGTGAAGCATCTTAAAACCCATAAAAGATGGTGCATTTGAACCCTCTTCTTTCTTGATAATAGCTTGCATCATGATAATCATCATCTCTGACGATTATCAATAGTGGTTGCATGTCATGGTAGTTATTATAGTGGTTGCTGCGGTCAAGCATACACTGTTATACGTACGTACGTTGCTATTAGTGTCAATAGTAGTAGCACTTAATTATATATCTGTCAATAGTAGTAGCACTTAATTATATATCTGTCAATTTTGGTCCATGCATGTTGAGAAATTAAGAACTGTAATTATGAGGAAAATGAATTTTATTGGATGTTAGATGTTACTTCTTAAATTGATTCTGAGTATATTTATACAAAGTACGTAAGGCTCAAGTAGCTGTTATGTAGAATCGATATTTAGAGCAAGGCTGCTATATATGTAAAAGGTACTATGCAGAGTAGAGATTTTGTCCGGAGGAATTTGGACATAAGCTTATTTAAGATCGGATCTAAACCATTTGATCCATGTAAAAATTTACGTAGACAGTTTAGGTTTACATAATTACTTAAATTTATGAAGTTTTAAATATATTTGTATGAATTTCGAATGTGAATCGAACAATTTAGGTCCGATTTTAGATAAATTTTGTCCGAAGCCTTTTAAACAAAACTCAATTCCTACATTGTAATTGTTGTTAGCTCTAATGCAAACGTTGCTTGTGCTTTGAAGTATATGTTGTTGAGGAATAAGTAATTAACTGAAAGTTACTTTTAGTGCTTACAATTTATTAGAGGTACATTTAAAAATATTCTTATTAGTTACAAATTGTGGGACAACAGAATACTATTTTAATTTACTGCCTTTTTTTTTTTTTAGCATAATTTACTGCCTTCAATTGAGCAATTTATAGGTTGTTGCTCTATTTAAATCATACTTTGGTAGGGACTTTGATAAAAATGCAATCAGAAACAATTTGGCAATTTATAAATTGTTGGCTTATTTCTATTTAACTTTTACTGTGGTGGTGCCTTAATTTGATGGAATGCAATCAGAAATAACTTGATGACTTCACCTATATATAGACTCCTAAATATTTTGTTTTTCGTTGTTCTTCTGAAGGAGACAAAGCCAATTGAATACAAATAGGGATGTATATATGTGATGTGATGTGATGTGTCGTGATTTGAGTTAGTACTGTTGTGATCAAATTAGATTTTTTACGTGTCATGTTGTTATTAAATATTGAAGGATGTTCAAGACACATAAATGGTTACAGTACGTAATCGTGATCAGGCAAGCCGTAATCACACGTGGTGTGTTCGAACATAGTCACATATAGTCACATTTAACTATTTTTTCCATAATTTAAGTTGGTTTATTCAATTTCAAGATCAAACAGTCCTAATCACGCGTGACTTGCGTGACCACCTAATGTGTCGTGCTTTGACCAAATATTTGACATGACGTATGTGTTGTATCAAGTTTACAAAAAATAATCACGTCACACGAATGATCATGACACGAGATACGCGAGTTATGGTGCGTGACTAGCGCACGTGATATCCGGTCACAAGTGTGACTTTTTTACATCCCTAGATACAAGTGGTAGGTGTCATTTATATTAATATTAATATTAATATTAAAATAATATAAGTGATTGAAATAAAAAAATGAAGATATTAATAAAATAAATGAGTTTAGATAAGAAAATAACTAATTTTAAATTTGTTTGATAATACGCCGAGTATATATATCTTTTAAGTTATTCTTTCTTTGTTAGTAATTTATCGAATTATTATATATATTTTTAATTGATAATTTACTGCACAATACAACATTTTATATCTTTTTGTTTAACTCATAATTTATGGGGTTTTTTTTTTAATTATGGGATCAATAACTATTGTTTTTTTTTGTTTTATGATATTACATACAAGATACATTTAATATATTTATTTATTTGTTATACTTTTGAATTAAATCATATAAGCTAACACTTTATTCCTTGATATCATCATTATCCGCTAATTTTAATAGATAAAAAGAAGATAGAAATAAAACTAATACTTAACACATAAAAATAGAACATAAGAAACATTAATTTTATGCGGATACGGGTACAAAATATTAATTTTCACCTAACTTGATGCAGTAACTATATATTGACACGTCTAATTTAAGCGTGCTTTGACATGCAATTAGCTGACACTAAATTTATTACAAATAATCTTAATCAAATGTGATCAACTAGCTATAGAGAGAGAGAGAGACAGAGAGAGATCTTGGTAGCCACTATTAAGAATTTTCAAAGAGAGAGAGAGAGAGAGAATGTTCTGTATAATAATGTGATCATCTCAAAGCTTGGCAGCCTCTGCCTAGTTACTTTCAAAAAAAAAAAATGTGATCATCGAGCATCATGCAACCAATCGTTGCAACTGCATTTATAGTTCTTTATGTTAAGGCAGATCTTAGATTTGAGAACAGTAGTCTAGGGCTTTTCTTGCAAATAATAATTGGGTGTTGGATATCAACACAACAATTTTTATTTTAATTTACATCTACTTCAAAATTTTAAATGTAACAGACAAATTTGTCCTTCTATATATAAATATTAATGTCAAACAGTCATTATTGTTCCTCAGTCATTATATACGATCTTCTTGCATATGGACCATTTGCTGGTTACTATGTTCGGATGGCACAAGAATAGAAGCTATTCGGAATAGCAAGGTGCATCTAAACAACATTTTTGCTATTTGGAATAGCTATAATAGCTGTTTTTTTTTTTCTATTTCTTGTAAATATTAGAATAACTACTATTCGAAAATATGAAGAGAGAAAAAAAATATATTTTTTTATCGGATGCTGCCAATACAGTCCTGAAATGACAAATTTGAAATCATTTCCACTATCTCCACGTCGTGAAAATTCGTTTGAGATTCCACCTACCTATCTTTCCTCTTAATTAGCACATTGTTAACACTATTCTTTATTGGTATATAGCTATTCACTATTCTACATATACAATCCAATGAACATTTTTACTAACCCGAATAACATCATTTTCACACTAATATGAAAATCACTATTTGTTCTCTATTCTTATTTATTATTCTCAAATTTCACTATTCAAACTATTCTAGCTGCCATCCAAACATACAGAAAAAAAATGCAATAATAAAAGCATTTAAAATTATATACAAATTCATCGTTAGAAGGTGCACCCGGTAAAAAAAATGGTTGCATAAGATTCTACAAAAAATGATTGCTTGGTAAACTTTATAGCTACAATTTTCAAACTTGAAAAAATGAAATATTTCTAATAAATTCTAGAAGATTTCACTAAATGTTTCCGTTACAGAAACAAAATAAATAACCAATGACCATTAATATAAAGAAATTGCATCTTAAAAAAGATATAGCATCTAGAGAGATTTTTAGCAAGGAAAAATTTGTCCATACAAATAAAAAATTTGAAGTTGTTGTGTTAATACAAAAATTAATTGTGTTAATATCAGTACCCAGTAATTGCCCTGCAAAATACAAAATTGTACTCTTATCTTTGCAAGGATAAATTAATGCACTACGGAATCCCGTCCAAAATTACTGAATTTTTTTTTTTAAAACTTGGTAGGGACTACCAAGGGATATATGGATAAATTTGTTTACAACACCCAATTAAAAAAAAAAAATTACTGAATTAGTACACATATTTATGAACAGTGCCAAAGCCTTCCAGGAATAGAACATTAATGCACCACGGAATGCCGTTCAAAATTTATGAATTAGTACACATTATTAATATGGCATGAAAAACGATTTGGCACTAATTCATTAATTTTGAACGGCATTCAGTACTGGT
>CAXKVW010001517.1:0-10000 GCA_964058825.1 Carex arenaria
ACCCTAAACCCTAAACCCTAAACCCTAAACCCTAAACCCTAAACCCTAAACCCTAAACCCTAAACCCTAAACCCTAAACCCTAAACCCTAAACCCTAAACCCTAAACCCTAAACCCTAAACCCTAAACCCTAAACCCTAAACCCTAAACCCTAAACCCTAAACCCTAAACCCTAAACCCTAAACCCTAAACCCTAAACCCTAAACCCTAAACCCTAAACCCTAAACCCTAAACCCTAAACCCTAAACCCTAAACCCTAAACCCTAAACCCTAAACCCTAAACCCTAAACCCTAAACCCTAAACCCTAAACCCTAAACCCTAAACCCTAAACCCTAAACCCTAAACCCTAAACCCTAAACCCTAAACCCTAAACCCTAAACCCTAAACCCTAAACCCTAAACCCTAAACCCTAAACCCTAAACCCTAAACCCTAAACCCTAAACCCTAAACCCTAAACCCTAAACCCTAAACCCAACCCCTAAACCCTAAACCCTAAACCCTAAACCCTAAACCCTAAACCCTAAACCCTAAACCCTAAACCCTAAACCCTAAACCCTAAACCCTAAACCCTAAACCCTAAACCCTAACCCTAAACCCTAAACCCTAAACCCTAAACCCTAAACCCTAAACCCTAAACCCTAAACCCTAAACCCTAAACCCTAAACCCTAAACCCTAAACCCTAAACCCTAAACCCTAAACCCTAAACCCTAAACCCTAAACCCTAAACCCTAAACCCTAAACCCTAAACCCTAAACCCTAAACCCTAAACCCTAAACCCTAAACCCTAAACCCTAAACCCTAAACCCTAAACCCTAAACCCTAAACCCTAAACCCTAAACCCTAAACCCTAAACCCTAAACCCTAAACCCTAAACCCTAAACCCTAAACCCTAAACCCTAAACCCTAAACCCTAAACCCTAAACCCTAAACCCTAAACCCTAAACCCTAAACCCTAAACCCTAAACCCTAAACCCTAAACCCTAAACCCTAAACCCTAAACCCTAAACCCTAAACCCTAAACCCTAAACCCTAAACCCTAAACCCTAAACCCTAAACCCTAAACCCTAAACCCTAAACCCTAAACCCTAAACCCTAAACCCTAAACCCTAAACCCTAAACCCTAAACCCTAAACCCTAAACCCTAAACCCTAAACCCTAAACCCTAAACCCTAAACCCTAAACCCTAAACCCTAAACCCTAAACCCTAAACCCTAAACCCTAAACCCTAAACCCTAAACCCTAAACCCTAAACCCTAAACCCTAAACCCTAAACCCTAAACCCTAAACCCTAAACCCTAAACCCTAAACCCTAAACCCTAAACCCTAAACCCTAAACCCTAAACCCTAAACCCTAAACCCTAAACCCTAAACCCTAAACCCTAAACCCTAAACCCTAAACCCTAAACCCTAAACCCTAAACCCTAAACCCTAAACCCTAAACCCTAAACCCTAAACCCTAAACCCTAAACCCTAAACCCTAAACCCTAAACCCTAAACCCTAAACCCTAAACCCTAAACCCTAAACCCTAAACCCTAAACCCTAAACCCTAAACCCTAAACCCTAAACCCTAAACCCTAAACCCTAAACCCTAAACCCTAAACCCTAAACCCTAAACCCTAAACCCTAAACCCTAAACCCTAAACCCTAAACCCTAAACCCTAAACCCTAAACCCTAAACCCTAAACCCTAAACCCTAAACCCTAAACCCTAAACCCTAAACCCTAAACCCTAAACCCTAAACCCTAAACCCTAAACCCTAAACCCTAAACCCTAAACCCTAAACCCTAAACCCTAAACCCTAAACCCTAAACCCTAAACCCTAAACCCTAAACCCTAAACCCTAAACCCTAAACCCTAAACCCTAAACCCTAAACCCTAAACCCTAAACCCTAAACCCTAAACCCTAAACCCTAAACCCTAAACCCTAAACCCTAAACCCTAAACCCTAAACCCTAAACCCTAAACCCTAAACCCTAAACCCTAAACCCTAAACCCTAAACCCTAAACCCTAAACCCTAAACCCTAAACCCTAAACCCTAAACCCTAAACCCTAAACCCTAAACCCTAAACCCTAAACCCTAAACCCTAAACCCTAAACCCTAAACCCTAAACCCTAAACCCTAAACCCTAAACCCTAAACCCTAAACCCTAAACCCTAAACCCTAAACCCTAAACCCTAAACCCTAAACCCTAAACCCTAAACCCTAAACCCTAAACCCTAAACCCTAAACCCTAAACCCTAAACCCTAAACCCTAAACCCTAAACCCTAAACCCTAAACCCTAAACCCTAAACCCTAAACCCTAAACCCTAAACCCTAAACCCTAAACCCTAAACCCTAAACCCTAAACCCTAAACCCTAAACCCTAAACCCTAAACCCTAAACCCTAAACCCTAAACCCTAAACCCTAAACCCTAAACCCTAAACCCTAAACCCTAAACCCTAAACCCTAAACCCTAAACCCTAAACCCTAAACCCTAAACCCTAAACCCTAAACCCTAAACCCTAAACCCTAAACCCTAAACCCTAAACCCTAAACCCTAAACCCTAAACCCTAAACCCTAAACCCTAAACCCTAAACCCTAAACCCTAAACCCTAAACCCTAAACCCTAAACCCTAAACCCTAAACCCTAAACCCTAAACCCTAAACCCTAAACCCTAAACCCTAAACCCTAAACCCTAAACCCTAAACCCTAAACCCTAAACCCTAAACCCTAAACCCTAAACCCTAAACCCTAAACCCTAAACCCTAAACCCTAAACCCTAAACCCTAAACCCTAAACCCTAAACCCTAAACCCTAAACCCTAAACCCTAAACCCTAAACCCTAAACCCTAAACCCTAAACCCTAAACCCTAAACCCTAAACCCTAAACCCTAAACCCTAAACCCTAAACCCTAAACCCTAAACCCTAAACCCTAAACCCTAAACCCTAAACCCTAAACCCTAAACCCTAAACCCTAAACCCTAAACCCTAAACCCTAAACCCTAAACCCTAAACCCTAAACCCTAAACCCTAAACCCTAAACCCTAAACCCTAAACCCTAAACCCTAAACCCTAAACCCTAAACCCTAAACCCTAAACCCTAAACCCTAAACCCTAAACCCTAAACCCTAAACCCTAAACCCTAAACCCTAAACCCTAAACCCTAAACCCTAAACCCTAAACCCTAAACCCTAAACCCTAAACCCTAAACCCTAAACCCTAAACCCTAAACCCTAAACCCTAAACCCTAAACCCTAAACCCTAAACCCTAAACCCTAAACCCTAAACCCTAAACCCTAAACCCTAAACCCTAAACCCTAAACCCTAAACCCTAAACCCTAAACCCTAAACCCTAAACCCTAAACCCTAAACCCTAAACCCTAAACCCTAAACCCTAAACCCTAAACCCTAAACCCTAAACCCTAAACCCTAAACCCTAAACCCTAAACCCTAAACCCTAAACCCTAAACCCTAAACCCTAAACCCTAAACCCTAAACCCTAAACCCTAAACCCTAAACCCTAAACCCTAAACCCTAAACCCTAAACCCTAAACCCTAAACCCTAAACCCTAAACCCTAAACCCTAAACCCTAAACCCTAAACCCTAAACCCTAAACCCTAAACCCTAAACCCTAAACCCTAAACCCTAAACCCTAAACCCTAAACCCTAAACCCTAAACCCTAAACCCTAAACCCTAAACCCTAAACCCTAAACCCTAAACCCTAAACCCTAAACCCTAAACCCTAAACCCTAAACCCTAACCCTAAACCCTAAACCCTAAACCCTAAACCCTAAACCCTAAACCCTAAACCCTAAACCCTAAACCCTAAACCCTAAACCCTAAACCCTAAACCCTAAACCCTAAACCCTAAACCCTAAACCCTAAACCCTAAACCCTAAACCCTAAACCCTAAACCCTAAACCCTAAACCCTAAACCCTAAACCCTAAACCCTAAACCCTAAACCCTAAACCCTAAACCCTAAACCCTAAACCCTAAACCCTAAACCCTAAACCCTAAACCCTAAACCCTAAACCCTAAACCCTAAACCCTAAACCCTAAACCCTAAACCCTAAACCCTAAACCCTAAACCCTAAACCCTAAACCCTAAACCCTAAACCCTAAACCCTAAACCCTAAACCCTAAACCCTAAACCCTAAACCCTAAACCCTAAACCCTAAACCCTAAACCCTAAACCCTAAACCCTAAACCCTAAACCCTAAACCCTAAACCCTAAACCCTAAACCCTAAACCCTAAACCCTAAACCCTAAACCCTAAACCCTAAACCCTAAACCCTAAACCCTAAACCCTAAACCCTAAACCCTAAACCCTAAACCCTAAACCCTAAACCCTAAACCCTAAACCCTAAACCCTAAACCCTAAACCCTAAACCCTAAACCCTAAACCCTAAACCCTAAACCCTAAACCCTAAACCCTAAACCCTAAACCCTAAACCCTAAACCCTAAACCCTAAACCCTAAACCCTAAACCCTAAACCCTAAACCCTAAACCCTAAACCCTAAACCCTAAACCCTAAACCCTAAACCCTAAACCCTAAACCCTAAACCCTAAACCCTAAACCCTAAACCCTAAACCCTAAACCCTAAACCCTAAACCCTAAACCCTAAACCCTAAACCCTAAACCCTAAACCCTAAACCCTAAACCCTAAACCCTAAACCCTAAACCCTAAACCCTAAACCCTAAACCCTAAACCCTAAACCCTAAACCCTAAACCCTAAACCCTAAACCCTAAACCCTAAACCCTAAACCCTAAACCCTAAACCCTAAACCCTAAACCCTAAACCCTAAACCCTAAACCCTAAACCCTAAACCCTAAACCCTAAACCCTAAACCCTAAACCCTAAACCCTAAACCCTAAACCCTAAACCCTAAACCCTAAACCCTAAACCCTAAACCCTAAACCCTAAACCCTAAACCCTAAACCCTAAACCCTAAACCCTAAACCCTAAACCCTAAACCCTAAACCCTAAACCCTAAACCCTAAACCCTAAACCCTAAACCCTAAACCCTAAACCCTAAACCCTAAACCCTAAACCCTAAACCCTAAACCCTAAACCCTAAACCCTAAACCCTAAACCCTAAACCCTAAACCCTAAACCCTAAACCCTAAACCCTAAACCCTAAACCCTAAACCCTAAACCCTAAACCCTAAACCCTAAACCCTAAACCCTAAACCCTAAACCCTAAACCCTAAACCCTAAACCCTAAACCCTAAACCCTAAACCCTAAACCCTAAACCCTAAACCCTAAACCCTAAACCCTAAACCCTAAACCCTAAACCCTAAACCCTAAACCCTAAACCCTAAACCCTAAACCCTAAACCCTAAACCCTAAACCCTAAACCCTAAACCCTAAACCCTAAACCCTAAACCCTAAACCCTAAACCCTAAACCCTAAACCCTAAACCCTAAACCCTAAACCCTAAACCCTAAACCCTAAACCCTAAACCCTAAACCCTAAACCCTAAACCCTAAACCCTAAACCCTAAACCCTAAACCCTAAACCCTAAACCCTAAACCCTAAACCCTAAACCCTAAACCCTAAACCCTAAACCCTAAACCCTAAACCCTAAACCCTAAACCCTAAACCCTAAACCCTAAACCCTAAACCCTAAACCCTAAACCCTAAACCCTAAACCCTAAACCCTAAACCCTAAACCCTAAACCCTAAACCCTAAACCCTAAACCCTAAACCCTAAACCCTAAACCCTAAACCCTAAACCCTAAACCCTAAACCCTAAACCCTAAACCCTAAACCCTAAACCCTAAACCCTAAACCCTAAACCCTAAACCCTAAACCCTAAACCCTAAACCCTAAACCCTAAACCCTAAACCCTAAACCCTAAACCCTAAACCCTAAACCCTAAACCCTAAACCCTAAACCCTAAACCCTAAACCCTAAACCCTAAACCCTAAACCCTAAACCCTAAACCCTAAACCCTAAACCCTAAACCCTAAACCCTAAACCCTAAACCCTAAACCCTAAACCCTAAACCCTAAACCCTAAACCCTAAACCCTAAACCCTAAACCCTAAACCCTAAACCCTAAACCCTAAACCCTAAACCCTAAACCCTAAACCCTAAACCCTAAACCCTAAACCCTAAACCCTAAACCCTAAACCCTAAACCCTAAACCCTAAACCCTAAACCCTAAACCCTAAACCCTAAACCCTAAACCCTAAACCCTAAACCCTAAACCCTAAACCCTAAACCCTAAACCCTAAACCCTAAACCCTAAACCCTAAACCCTAAACCCTAAACCCTAAACCCTAAACCCTAAACCCTAAACCCTAAACCCTAAACCCTAAACCCTAAACCCTAAACCCTAAACCCTAAACCCTAAACCCTAAACCCTAAACCCTAAACCCTAAACCCTAAACCCTAAACCCTAAACCCTAAACCCTAAACCCTAAACCCTAAACCCTAAACCCTAAACCCTAAACCCTAAACCCTAAACCCTAAACCCTAAACCCTAAACCCTAAACCCTAAACCCTAAACCCTAAACCCTAAACCCTAAACCCTAAACCCTAAACCCTAAACCCTAAACCCTAAACCCTAAACCCTAAACCCTAAACCCTAAACCCTAAACCCTAAACCCTAAACCCTAAACCCTAAACCCTAAACCCTAAACCCTAAACCCTAAACCCTAAACCCTAAACCCTAAACCCTAAACCCTAAACCCTAAACCCTAAACCCTAAACCCTAAACCCTAAACCCTAAACCCTAAACCCTAAACCCTAAACCCTAAACCCTAAACCCTAAACCCTAAACCCTAAACCCTAAACCCTAAACCCTAAACCCTAAACCCTAAACCCTAAACCCTAAACCCTAAACCCTAAACCCTAAACCCTAAACCCTAAACCCTAAACCCTAAACCCTAAACCCTAAACCCTAAACCCTAAACCCTAAACCCTAAACCCTAAACCCTAAACCCTAAACCCTAAACCCTAAACCCTAAACCCTAAACCCTAAACCCTAAACCCTAAACCCTAAACCCTAAACCCTAAACCCTAAACCCTAAACCCTAAACCCTAAACCCTAAACCCTAAACCCTAAACCCTAAACCCTAAACCCTAAACCCTAAACCCTAAACCCTAAACCCTAAACCCTAAACCCTAAACCCTAAACCCTAAACCCTAAACCCTAAACCCTAAACCCTAAACCCTAAACCCTAAACCCTAAACCCTAAACCCTAAACCCTAAACCCTAAACCCTAAACCCTAAACCCTAAACCCTAAACCCTAAACCCTAAACCCTAAACCCTAAACCCTAAACCCTAAACCCTAAACCCTAAACCCTAAACCCTAAACCCTAAACCCTAAACCCTAAACCCTAAACCCTAAACCCTAAACCCTAAACCCTAAACCCTAAACCCTAAACCCTAAACCCTAAACCCTAAACCCTAAACCCTAAACCCTAAACCCTAAACCCTAAACCCTAAACCCTAAACCCTAAACCCTAAACCCTAAACCCTAAACCCTAAACCCTAAACCCTAAACCCTAAACCCTAAACCCTAAACCCTAAACCCTAAACCCTAAACCCTAAACCCTAAACCCTAAACCCTAAACCCTAAACCCTAAACCCTAAACCCTAAACCCTAAACCCTAAACCCTAAACCCTAAACCCTAAACCCTAAACCCTAAACCCTAAACCCTAAACCCTAAACCCTAAACCCTAAACCCTAAACCCTAAACCCTAAACCCTAAACCCTAAACCCTAAACCCTAAACCCTAAACCCTAAACCCTAAACCCTAAACCCTAAACCCTAAACCCTAAACCCTAAACCCTAAACCCTAAACCCTAAACCCTAAACCCTAAACCCTAAACCCTAAACCCTAAACCCTAAACCCTAAACCCTAAACCCTAAACCCTAAACCCTAAACCCTAAACCCTAAACCCTAAACCCTAAACCCTAAACCCTAAACCCTAAACCCTAAACCCTAAACCCTAAACCCTAAACCCTAAACCCTAAACCCTAAACCCTAAACCCTAAACCCTAAACCCTAAACCCTAAACCCTAAACCCTAAACCCTAAACCCTAAACCCTAAACCCTAAACCCTAAACCCTAAACCCTAAACCCTAAACCCTAAACCCTAAACCCTAAACCCTAAACCCTAAACCCTAAACCCTAAACCCTAAACCCTAAACCCTAAACCCTAAACCCTAAACCCTAAACCCTAAACCCTAAACCCTAAACCCTAAACCCTAAACCCTAAACCCTAAACCCTAAACCCTAAACCCTAAACCCTAAACCCTAAACCCTAAACCCTAAACCCTAAACCCTAAACCCTAAACCCTAAACCCTAAACCCTAAACCCTAAACCCTAAACCCTAAACCCTAAACCCTAAACCCTAAACCCTAAACCCTAAACCCTAAACCCTAAACCCTAAACCCTAAACCCTAAACCCTAAACCCTAAACCCTAAACCCTAAACCCTAAACCCTAAACCCTAAACCCTAAACCCTAAACCCTAAACCCTAAACCCTAAACCCTAAACCCTAAACCCTAAACCCTAAACCCTAAACCCTAAACCCTAAACCCTAAACCCTAAACCCTAAACCCTAAACCCTAAACCCTAAACCCTAAACCCTAAACCCTAAACCCTAAACCCTAAACCCTAAACCCTAAACCCTAAACCCTAAACCCTAAACCCTAAACCCTAAACCCTAAACCCTAAACCCTAAACCCTAAACCCTAAACCCTAAACCCTAAACCCTAAACCCTAAACCCTAAACCCTAAACCCTAAACCCTAAACCCTAAACCCTAAACCCTAAACCCTAAACCCTAAACCCTAAACCCTAAACCCTAAACCCTAAACCCTAAACCCTAAACCCTAAACCCTAAACCCTAAACCCTAAACCCTAAACCCTAAACCCTAAACCCTAAACCCTAAACCCTAAACCCTAAACCCTAAACCCTAAACCCTAAACCCTAAACCCTAAACCCTAAACCCTAAACCCTAAACCCTAAACCCTAAACCCTAAACCCTAAACCCTAAACCCTAAACCCTAAACCCTAAACCCTAAACCCTAAACCCTAAACCCTAAACCCTAAACCCTAAACCCTAAACCCTAAACCCTAAACCCTAAACCCTAAACCCTAAACCCTAAACCCTAAACCCTAAACCCTAAACCCTAAACCCTAAACCCTAAACCCTAAACCCTAAACCCTAAACCCTAAACCCTAAACCCTAAACCCTAAACCCTAAACCCTAAACCCTAAACCCTAAACCCTAAACCCTAAACCCTAAACCCTAAACCCTAAACCCTAAACCCTAAACCCTAAACCCTAAACCCTAAACCCTAAACCCTAAACCCTAAACCCTAAACCCTAAACCCTAAACCCTAAACCCTAAACCCTAAACCCTAAACCCTAAACCCTAAACCCTAAACCCTAAACCCTAAACCCTAAACCCTAAACCCTAAACCCTAAACCCTAAACCCTAAACCCTAAACCCTAAACCCTAAACCCTAAACCCTAAACCCTAAACCCTAAACCCTAAACCCTAAACCCTAAACCCTAAACCCTAAACCCTAAACCCTAAACCCTAAACCCTAAACCCTAAACCCTAAACCCTAAACCCTAAACCCTAAACCCTAAACCCTAAACCCTAAACCCTAAACCCTAAACCCTAAACCCTAAACCCTAAACCCTAAACCCTAAACCCTAAACCCTAAACCCTAAACCCTAAACCCTAAACCCTAAACCCTAAACCCTAAACCCTAAACCCTAAACCCTAAACCCTAAACCCTAAACCCTAAACCCTAAACCCTAAACCCTAAACCCTAAACCCTAAACCCTAAACCCTAAACCCTAAACCCTAAACCCTAAACCCTAAACCCTAAACCCTAAACCCTAAACCCTAAACCCTAAACCCTAAACCCTAAACCCTAAACCCTAAACCCTAAACCCTAAACCCTAAACCCTAAACCCTAAACCCTAAACCCTAAACCCTAAACCCTAAACCCTAAACCCTAAACCCTAA
>CAXKVW010001517.1:15000-17500 GCA_964058825.1 Carex arenaria
AACCCTAAACCCTAAACCCTAAACCCTAAACCCTAAACCCTAAACCCTAAACCCTAAACCCTAAACCCTAAACCCTAAACCCTAAACCCTAAACCCTAAACCCTAAACCCTAAACCCTAAACCCTAAACCCTAAACCCTAAACCCTAAACCCTAAACCCTAAACCCTAAACCCTAAACCCTAAACCCTAAACCCTAAACCCTAAACCCTAAACCCTAAACCCTAAACCCTAAACCCTAAACCCTAAACCCTAAACCCTAAACCCTAAACCCTAAACCCTAAACCCTAAACCCTAAACCCTAAACCCTAAACCCTAAACCCTAAACCCTAAACCCTAAACCCTAAACCCTAAACCCTAAACCCTAAACCCTAAACCCTAAACCCTAAACCCTAAACCCTAAACCCTAAACCCTAAACCCTAAACCCTAAACCCTAAACCCTAAACCCTAAACCCTAAACCCTAAACCCTAAACCCTAAACCCTAAACCCTAAACCCTAAACCCTAAACCCTAAACCCTAAACCCTAAACCCTAAACCCTAAACCCTAAACCCTAAACCCTAAACCCTAAACCCTAAACCCTAAACCCTAAACCCTAAACCCTAAACCCTAAACCCTAAACCCTAAACCCTAAACCCTAAACCCTAAACCCTAAACCCTAAACCCTAAACCCTAAACCCTAAACCCTAAACCCTAAACCCTAAACCCTAAACCCTAAACCCTAAACCCTAAACCCTAAACCCTAAACCCTAAACCCTAAACCCTAAACCCTAAACCCTAAACCCTAAACCCTAAACCCTAAACCCTAAACCCTAAACCCTAAACCCTAAACCCTAAACCCTAAACCCTAAACCCTAAACCCTAAACCCTAAACCCTAAACCCTAAACCCTAAACCCTAAACCCTAAACCCTAAACCCTAAACCCTAAACCCTAAACCCTAAACCCTAAACCCTAAACCCTAAACCCTAAACCCTAAACCCTAAACCCTAAACCCTAAACCCTAAACCCTAAACCCTAAACCCTAAACCCTAAACCCTAAACCCTAAACCCTAAACCCTAAACCCTAAACCCTAAACCCTAAACCCTAAACCCTAAACCCTAAACCCTAAACCCTAAACCCTAAACCCTAAACCCTAAACCCTAAACCCTAAACCCTAAACCCTAAACCCTAAACCCTAAACCCTAAACCCTAAACCCTAAACCCTAAACCCTAAACCCTAAACCCTAAACCCTAAACCCTAAACCCTAAACCCTAAACCCTAAACCCTAAACCCTAAACCCTAAACCCTAAACCCTAAACCCTAAACCCTAAACCCTAAACCCTAAACCCTAAACCCTAAACCCTAAACCCTAAACCCTAAACCCTAAACCCTAAACCCTAAACCCTAAACCCTAAACCCTAAACCCTAAACCCTAAACCCTAAACCCTAAACCCTAAACCCTAAACCCTAAACCCTAAACCCTAAACCCTAAACCCTAAACCCTAAACCCTAAACCCTAAACCCTAAACCCTAAACCCTAAACCCTAAACCCTAAACCCTAAACCCTAAACCCTAAACCCTAAACCCTAAACCCTAAACCCTAAACCCTAAACCCTAAACCCTAAACCCTAAACCCTAAACCCTAAACCCTAAACCCTAAACCCTAAACCCTAAACCCTAAACCCTAAACCCTAAACCCTAAACCCTAAACCCTAAACCCTAAACCCTAAACCCTAAACCCTAAACCCTAAACCCTAAACCCTAAACCCTAAACCCTAAACCCTAAACCCTAAACCCTAAACCCTAAACCCTAAACCCTAAACCCTAAACCCTAAACCCTAAACCCTAAACCCTAAACCCTAAACCCTAAACCCTAAACCCTAAACCCTAAACCCTAAACCCTAAACCCTAAACCCTAAACCCTAAACCCTAAACCCTAAACCCTAAACCCTAAACCCTAAACCCTAAACCCTAAACCCTAAACCCTAAACCCTAAACCCTAAACCCTAAACCCTAAACCCTAAACCCTAAACCCTAAACCCTAAACCCTAAACCCTAAACCCTAAACCCTAAACCCTAAACCCTAAACCCTAAACCCTAAACCCTAAACCCTAAACCCTAAACCCTAAACCCTAAACCCTAAACCCTAAACCCTAAACCCTAAACCCTAAACCCTAAACCCTAAACCCTAAACCCTAAACCCTAAACCCTAAACCCTAAACCCTAAACCCTAAACCCTAAACCCTAAACCCTAAACCCTAAACCCTAAACCCTAAACCCTAAACCCTAAACCCTAAACCCTAAACCCTAAACCCTAAACCCTAAACCCTAAACCCTAAACCCTAAACCCTAAACCCTAAACCCTAAACCCTAAACCCTAAACCCTAAACCCTAAACCCTAAACCCTAAACCCTAAACCCTAAACCCTAAACCCTAAACCCTAAACCCTAAACCCTAAACCCTAAACCCTAAACCCTAAACCCTAAACCCTAAACCCTAAACCCTAAACCCTAAACCCTAA
>CAXKVW010001517.1:22500-42906 GCA_964058825.1 Carex arenaria
TTATGAACCTCATTTGCATTTGTTCTAATGCTTAGGATCCTCATTTGCCCTTGTTTGTGTGCTTAACAACCTCAATTATCGTTGTTCATATCCTTCCTAACCTCTTTTGCCCTTGTTCTTGAGCTGAGCAACATTATTTACACTTGTTCTTGGGCTTAACAACTCCATTTGTCGTTATTCTTACGCTTTGCAACATAATTTACCCTTGATTTTGTGCTTATGAACCTCATTTGTATTTGTTCTTGTGCTTAGGAACCTCATTTGCCCTTGTTTGTGTGCTTAACACCCTCGATTCGCGTTGTTCATGTGCTTAACAACCTCTTTTGCCCTTGATTTGTGGTTATGGACCTCATTTGCATTTGTTCTTGTGGTTAGGAATCTCATTTACCCTTGTTTGTGTGCCTAACAACCTCAATTGTCATTGTTCATATGTTTCTTAACCTCTTTTGCCCTTGTTCTTGTGCTTAGCAACATCATTTTTACTTGTTCTTGTGTTTCACAACCATATTTACCGTTGTTCATGTGCTTAACAACCTCAATTGGCGTTGTTCGTTTTCTTAACCTCTTTTGCCCTTGATCTTGTGCTTATAAACCTCCTTTGCATTTGTTCTTGTGCTTAGGAACCTCATTTGCCCTTTTTTGTGTGCTTAACAACCTCAATTGTTGTTGTTCATATGCTTCTTAACCTCTTTTGCCGTTGTTATTGTGCTTGGCAACATCATTTACACTTGTTATTGTGCTTAACAACCCCATTTGTCGTTATTCTTGCTCTTTGTAACATAATTTACTCTTGATCTTGTGCTTATAAACCTCATTTGCATTTGTTGTTGTGCTTATGAACCTCATTTGTGTGCTTAACAACCTCAATTCGCGTTGTTCGTGTGCTTAACAACCTCTTTTGTCCTTGATATGTGGTTATGGACCTTATTTGCATTTGTACTTGTGGTTAACAATCTCAATTGTCGTTGTTCATATGCTTCTTAACCTCTTTTGCTGTTGTTCTTGTGCATAGCAATATCATTTACACTTGTCATTGTGATTAACAACCTCATTTGTAGTTGTTCTTGCACTTTGCAAAAATAATTTGCCTTTGATAATGTTCTTATGAACCTCATTAGCATTTGTTGTTGTGCTTATGAACCTCATTTGCCCTTGTTTGTATGCTTAACAACCTCAATTGTCGTTGTTCATATGCTACTTAACCTCTTTTGCCGTTGTTCTTGTGCTTAGCAACATCATTTACACTTTTTCTTGTGCTTAATAACCTAAATTGCCGCTGTTCTTGCACTTCGCAAAATAAATCGCCATTGATATTTTGTTTATGAACCTCATTTGCATTTGTTCTTTTGCTTAGGAACCTCATTTGCCCTTGTTTTGTGTACCTAACAACCTCAATTATCGTTGTTCATAAGCTTCTTAACCTCTTTTGCCCTTGTTCTTGTGCTTAGCAACATCATTTACACTTGTTCTTGTACTTAACAACCCCATTTGTCGTTATTCTTGCACTTTGCAACATAATTTGCCGTTGATCTTGTGCTTATGAACCTCATTTCCATTTGTTCTTGTGCTTAGGAACCACATTTGCCCTTGTTTGTGTGCTTAACAACCTCAATTCGCGTTGTTCATGTGCTTAACAACCTCTTTTACCCTTGATATGTGGTTATGGACCTCATTTGCATTTGTTCTTATGCTTAGGAACCTCATTTGCCCTTGTTTGTGTGCTTAACAACCTCAATTTTCGTTGTTCATATGCTTCTTAATCTCTTTTTCCCTTGTTCTTGTGCTTAGCTACATCATTTACACTTTTTCTTGTGCTGAACAATCTCATTTGTCGTTGTTGTTGTGCTTTGCAACATAATTTGCCTTTGATATTGTGTTGATGAACCTCATTTGCATTTGTTTTTTTACTTAGAGACCTCATTTGCCCTTGTTTGTGTGCTTACCATCCTCAATTATAGTTGTTCATATGCTTCTTAACCTCTTTTGCCCTTGTGCTTGCGCTTTGCAAAATAATTTTCCCAGGATCTTGTGCTTATGAATCTCATTTGCATTTGTTCTTGTGCTTAGGAACATCATTTGCCCTTGTTTGTGTGCTTAACAACCTCAATTGGCGTTGTTCGTGTGCTCAACAAGCTCTTTTTCCCATGATCTTGTGCTTATGACCCTCATTTGCATTCATTATTGTGCTTAGGAACCTCATTTGCCCTTGTTCGTGTGGTTAACAACCTCAATTGTCGTTGTTCATATGCTTCTTAACCTCTTTTGCCCTTGTTTTTGTGCTTAGCAACATCATTTACACTTGTCTTTGTGCTTAACAACCTCATTTGTCGTTGTCTTGCGATTTGCAACATAATTTTCCCTTGGTCTTCTGCTTATGAACCTCATTTGCAGTTGTTCTTGCGCTGAGGAACCTCATTTGCCCTTGTTTGTGTGCTTAACAACCTCAATTGGCATTGTTCGTGTGGTTAACAACCTCTTTTTCCCTTTATCTTGTGCTTGTGCTTATGCACCTCATTTGCATTTTTCTTGTGGTTAGGAACCTTATTTACCATTGTTCGTGTGCTTAACAACCTCAATTGGCGTTGTTCGTTTCATTAACCTCTTTTGCCCTTGATCTTGTACTTATAAACCTCATTTGCATTTGTTATGGTGCTTAGGAAACTCATTTGCCCTTGTTCGTGTGCTTAACAACCTCAATTATTGTAGTTCATATGCTTCTTAACATCTTTTGTCATTGTTCTTGTGCTTAGCAACATCATTTACACTTTTTCTTGTGTTTAACAACCTCATTTGTCGTTGTTCTTGCGCTTTGCAACATAATTCGCCATTGATATTGTGCTTATTAACTTGATTTGCATTTGTTCTTCTGCTTAAGAACCTCATTTGCCCTTGTTTGCGTGCTTAACAACCTCAATTTTCGTTGTTCATATGCTTCTTAACCTCTTTTGCCCTTGTTCTTGTGCTTAGCAACATCATTGACACTTGTTCTTGGGCTTAACAACCCCATTGGTCGTTATTCTTGCGCTTTGTAACATAATCTGTCCTTGATCTTGTGCTTATAAACCTCATTTGCATGTGTTGTTGTGCTTAGAAACCTCATTTGTCCTTGTTTGTGTGCTTAACAATCTCAATTCACGTTGTTCGTGTGCTTAACAACCTCTTTTGCCCTTGATCTGTGGTTATGGACCCCATTTGCATTTGTACTTGTGGTTAGAAACCTTATTTGCCCTTGTTCGTGTGGTTAACAATCTCAATTGTAGTTGTTCATATGCTTCTTAACCTCTTATGCCGTTGTTCTTGTGCTTAGCAACATAATTTACACTTGTTCTTGTGCTTCACAACCTCATTTATCGTTGTTATTGCCCTTTGCAACATAACTCGTCTTTCAAATTGTGCTTATGAAACTCATTTGCATTTGTTCTTGTGCTTAGGAACCTCATTTGCCCTTGTTTGTGTGCTTAACAACCTCAATTATCATTGTTCATATGATTCTTAACCTCTTTTGCACTTGTTCTTATACTTAGCAACATCATTTACACTTGTTCTTGTGCTTAACAACCCCATTTGTCGTTATTTTTGCGCTTTGCAACATAATTTGCCCTTGATCTTGTGCTGATGAACCTCATTTTCATTTGTTCTTGTGCTTATGGACCTCATTTGCACTTGTGCTTATGTTTATCAACATCATTTGCATTTGTTCTGGTGCTCAGGATATCATTTGCATTGTTCGGGTTCTTAACAGTCTCATTAGTCTTTGTTTTTATTTTCAGGAACCTGATTTGCACTTGTTCTTGTGCTTAGCAACCTCATTTTCCCTTGTTCTTGTGCTCAACAACTTCATCTATCGTTGTTCTTGTGCTTTGCTACATTATTTGCCCTTGATCTTGTGCGTATCAAACTTATTTGCATTTGTTGTTGTAGGGCGCAAAAAGTCGCAAGGTTAGGTTAGCTAACGATGCTGTTATATTTGTGGGGGAATGCTCCCGTATGGGTTCAGTGCTCCAGCCTCTTAGGCAAATAAGAGCGGGCACCGAACTCGGGGCATTGCTGGGCATCTTTTTGCATACCTTCCAGTTCACCCTTAGCCAGACCTACGTTCATGATCGGACAGCCAGGGTTTAGTGTTTATGGTTTATGGTTTAGGGTTTAGGGTTTAGGGTTTAGGGTTTAGGGTTTAGGGTTTTTGGGTTTGGGGTTTTAGGGTTTGGGGTTTGGGGTTTGGGGTTTGGAGGTTTGGGGTTTGGGGTTTGGGGTTTGGCTTTGGGGTTTGGGATTTGGGGTCAGAGGCATCAATCGTGAGTTACTATTGGCTTCTATCACACTTTCTGTTATTGTCTGGTATACTGTTTCGACTGAAGTTATCAGAATTTAATAATTTTCTGATTATCTCAGGTATTGAAATATTTACAATTCTGACCGAAAGACACTTCATGAATTATCCTTTGAACTTCCAGATGTTCCAAGATCAAGTGCAGGTTGGTACCTTCCAAGTTAAAGATGTTATGATTTTCTTACCATGTTGGTATTTTCCTGCTTAGCTTGTGCAGTAAAACTTTGGATAACACTAACCAGGAGCGGAACTATAAAATTTAGATTGGGGGACTAAAAAGTAAAATGCATAATATGTGAAAATACATAACGTGCGGTCATTGGGATTTGAACCCAAGTCTCCACAATAAATGAAGTTCTAACCACTAGGCTACAAGTACACATTTAGCATTTCATGAGGAGGTTGAACTATATAAAACATTTTAAGAAAAATGAAAATTCAATTAAAATATCAATACATGATTAAAAAATTTGAAATCATAGGAGTGGCTAAACACCTTGAGCTATACCTAGATCCACCCCTGACACTAACCTTCCCCTATCATTCTCATGTTTAACAGGAATTTCATATTCAAGGCCTATCAGACGTATCCAACATAAGAAAGGTACACTAGATCATACAACATATATCATTGAAAAACATAGACTGCAAATTAAGACAATATAATACATTAAAATAAAGGTTAATATAAAAGTAAATATATGCTAGCTTTTTTTGCTTGTTCTTTGGTGGCACTTCATTAGGCAACAAAATCAATTTTCTAATAGCTGACATCTTGGGTTAAAAGCTAAGCTCATGAATGTGTTTTTCTACTGGATTCTGTAGACCATTATTTTCCAACAAGGCGTAGATTGCAATACGTATTACAGTCTCTAAAAGGTGTTTCTGTTCAATGCACTATCTGCAAGTAAGTATAGCTAACAATGTTGGTTTCATCTTAGTTGTTGAAGACTTGAAGTACTTTTACATGTATATTTTCCCCTGTTTAAATAGGGAAAGGCGTGCCGCTTTGGGAGATGAAGCAGACCCAAAATTAGTAATTTTCTGTAACCAAGTATGCTTCCTCTCTCTCTCTATATCTATCTATCTATCGTGTGTGATAGGTGTGAAACTTCTAAATAAAACTAATAGGAGCTTTTGATGTATGTTTTCTTCTTTTTTTTCAGTGTGACCGAGCATACCATATTGGTTGTGTGGAGGATCAGGAACTCTTCAAAATAGAGGTAAGCTTTATTTTTTAAAGCAAAAAAAGACAGAGATGATAGACTTTGTGCTATAATCCTTTCTAATGCCAGTCTCTTCACAGGATGTGTTTAATGGCAACTGGTGTTGCTGCACCGATTGCACCTGGGTTCATGACAGCTTGAAAAAAATATGTGCACTTGGTGCCAAGCCCATGCCGACTCCATTCTTCAATTCGTTGAAGAAACCTCACACCACTGAGAATAATTTAACCAATTTATCTTGGCAAATTTTTAGAGGAGGTAACACTGAAGATAAAGTGTTGCTCTCGCAATCTCTACAGTTCTTAAAAGTAAGCCTTCTGCCATGTTATGTTTCTGGAAAAAGTTGTGGTGTATGTGTGTGTTTTCAGGATTTCCGTACTTTCTGCAAACAGTCAATCATAATCTTGCCTTGTTGTGCAAGAAACAGCCCAGGTTTGTTATATACATAAACACTAGTCATTTGTAGGTTACAGTGAATGATCCACCAGCAAGTTCCATTTGAAATTTGGAGTAGTTATTTTCCTTGGCCCTCCACCCCCATCCCCAACCCAGAAGAAACTTTAAAGGGTTAAGACAAGGAGAAGGGAAAAAGAAAGAATTTTGGATGATATTTGCTAAATTTCTTCTCTTTAATATCAATTTGGAGGTTAAATGCTGCTTACTAGTAAGTTGGGCTTTTATGGGTATATGAAATTAAACACGGAGTGCTCATTTATGTTGACTTTTCACTTTGTTGGTCTTTCTGTGAAGACAATAATAAAATCGTAGATGCTTTCAGCAAATATAAATAAATGATGGGCTTTTAGCAAAATAAACTGTCTTGTGATACCAGATTACCAGTTTAAATTGCCTTTTTAAGAAATACTACTTTTTTCATGTTCATATTGGATGTCATACCCAATTGAGTATTGTTACATAATTTTGTGGGGGAATTATATGATCTGTAAAGTATTAAATGTTGAGCAGTGGCTAAAGCTTTTCTGGTTTCAGAGTGCATACAAACCAATTCTTCTAGGAAGGAAGGAAATGTTACGACAAATGGTTTTTGGGTATGTAGTGCTTTCTGATATATGGTTGCCCATATGTTCAATTTTTGTTGGTTACATGAATTCATTTATGTCGAGTCTGTTTTTTATTAGTAAAGGTCTAATTTGATTCATGCAGAAAACAAGTGGAAGGAACCGGGCTTGATTTTCGTGGAGTGCATTTTATAGTGATAAAGCTCAAGTAATGTGCTTCTCCATTTAGATATTACTTTTTTTTACTTTATTAACTATAAGTTTGGTTCTATGGTCTTTCTTTAATGATTCTGATATATCCTGTGATTATTTTCATTCAGTGGGAAGATTGTCTCTATTGCGGTTCTACGATTGTTTGGCAAATACATTGCTGAGCTTCCTTTAGCAACGACATCTAAAGTATGGCGGCAAGAGGTAAGACTGGCTGGCTGACTGTTATGCATTTGCATGCATTGAGATTTGGCTGAATCAAGTCTCGCCTTAGATTTGTTTCCCTTTTTATCTTAATATTGTCTTCAAGAAATCATTTTGTCATTATGAAGTTGTGCAGTTTCATAGCAGATTATGTTATGGGAGCCCGCACTGTGTATATCGCATGCCATTATTATACTAAAAGGATCATTTTATTTTGGGCAGGGTTACTTCCGGCTGCTTCTTGCTTTCATAGAAGAACTACTATGTCTGTTGCAAGTAAGGCTGCTTGTATCTCCTGTTCCCAACAAAATGCAATCGATTTGGACACCATATATCGGCAAAAAAAAGCCTCTGCTTGTTTCCGAGCAATGCTAGCAGTTATTTTGAAAATTAAACCCATACAATTTTGCAGTACACCATATACGTACACTAGTTTTTTCCCAATTAAACGTGTGCAAATTTATTGATGGATTGAAGCTAACAAAGGTTAATCTAGTAGTTGGGCATGCTCTTGACAAACGAACAATTAGGCATGCACGTTGCACAGTAAGTATTTGAGCATGGATAATCAACAACAGTATAGAAACAGCAGTGTCCCGCGGAAATACCAGTACTTGGGCCAAAAGGAACCCTAACTGTTACATCATTCTAACAGAAGCCTAACATACACTACATATATAAACTAAGAGTCAAACTGCACATGACTCGCATACACCACGTATCGACTAATAGTCCCAAAAAGATTTGAACTTTGAAGTTAAAAACATAAAAAAAAATCAGCATAGCTTTAGTCATCAACAGCTTCAATTTCTTCAATCCATCAATAAATTTACTACGATTTGATTTTGTTGCCTAATGAAGTGCCACCAAAGAACAAGCAAAAAAAGCTAGCATATATTTACTTTTATATTAACCTTTATTTTAATGTATTATATTGTCTTAATTTGCAGTCTACGTTTTTCAATGATATATGTTGTATGATCTAGTGTACCTTTCTTATGTTGGATACGTCTGATAGGCCTTGAATATGAAATTCCTGTTAAACATGAGAATGATAGGGGAATGTTAGTGTCAGGGGTGGATCTAGGTATAGCTCAAGGTGTTTAGCCACTCCTATGATTTCAAATTTTTTAATCATGTATTGATATTTTAATTGAATTTTCATTTTTCTTAAAATGTTTTATATAGTTCAACCTCCTCATGAAATGCTAAATGTGTACTTGTAGCCTAGTGGTTAGAACATCATTTATTGTGGAGACTTGGGTTCAAATCCCAATGACCGCACGTTATGTATTTTCACATATTATGCATTTTACTTTTTAGTCCCCCAATCTAAATTTTATAGTTCCGCTCCTGGTTAGTGTTATCCAAAGTTTTACTGCACAAGCTAAGCAGGAAAATACCAACATGGTAAGAAAATCATAACATCTTTAACTTGGAAGGTACCAACCTGCACTTGATCTTGGAACATCTGGAAGTTCAAAGGATAATTCATGAAGTGTCTTTCGGTCAGAATTGTAAATATTTCAATACCTGAGATAATCAGAAAATTATTAAATTCTGATAACTTCAGTCGAAACAGTATACCAGACAATAACAGAAAGTGTGATAGAAGCCAATAGTAACTCACGATTGATGCCTCTGACCCCAAATCCCAAACCCCAAAGCCAAACCCCAAACCCCAAACCCCAAACCTCCAAACCCCAAACCCCAAACCCTAAAACCCTAAACCCAAAAACCCTAAACCCTAAACCCTAAACCCTAAACCCTAAACCATAAACCATAAACACTAAACCCTGGTTGTCCGATCATGAACGTAGGTCTGGCTAAGGGTGAACTGGAAGGTATGCAAAAAGATGCCCAGCAATGCCCCGAGTTCGGTGCCCGCTCTTATTTGCCTAAGAGGCTGGAGCACTGAACCCATGCGGGAGCATTCCCCCACAAATATAACAGCATCGTTAGCTAACCTAACCTTGCGACTTTTTGCGCCCTACAACAACAAATGCAAATAAGTTTGATACGCACAAGATCAAGGGCAAATAATGTAGCAAAGCACAAGAACAACGATAGATGAAGTTGTTGAGCACAAGAACAAGGGAAAATGAGGTTGCTAAGCACAAGAACAAGTGCAAATCAGGTTCCTGAAAATAAAAACAAAGACTAATGAGACTGTTAAGAACCCGAACAATGCAAATGATATCCTGAGCACCAGAACAAATGCAAATGATGTTGATAAACATAAGCACAAGTGCAAATGAGGTCCATAAGCACAAGAACAAATGAAAATGAGGTTCATCAGCACAAGATCAAGGGCAAATTATGTTGCAAAGCGCAAAAATAACGACAAATGGGGTTGTTAAGCACAAGAACAAGTGTAAATGATGTTGCTAAGTATAAGAACAAGTGCAAAAGAGGTTAAGAATCATATGAACAATGATAATTGAGGTTGTTAAGCACACAAACAAGGGCAAATGAGGTTTCTAAGCACAAGAACAAATGCAAATGAGTTTCATAAGCACAATTTGAAAGACGAGTTATGTTGCAAAGGGCAATAACAACGATAAATGAGGTTGTGAAGCACAAGAACAAGTGTAAATTATGTTGCTAAGCACAAGAACAACGGCATAAGAGGTTAAGAAGCATATGAACAACTACAATTGAGATTGTTAACCACACGAACAAGGGCAAATAAGGTTTCTAACCACAAGTACAAATGCAAATGGGGTCCATAACCACAGATCAAGGGCAAAAGAGGTTGTTAAGCACACGAACAACGTGAATTGAGATTGTTAAGCACACAAACAAGGACAAATGAGGTTTATAAGCACAAGATCAAGGACAGATTATGTTACAAAGCGCAAGAATAACGACCAATGGGGTTGTTAAGCCCAAGAACAAGTGTCAATGATGTTGCTAAGCACAAGAACAAGGGCAAAAGAGGTTAAGAAGCACAAGAACAAGGGCAAATGATGTTCCTAAGCACAAGAACAAATGCAAATGAGATTCATAAGCACAAGATCCTGGGAAAATTATTTTGCAAAGCGCAAGCACAAGGGCAAAAGAGGTTAAGAAGCATATGAACAACTATAATTGAGGATGGTAAGCACACAAACAAGGGCAAATGAGGTCTCTAAGTACAAAAACAAATGCAAATGAGGTTCATCAACACAATATCAAAGGCAAATTATGTTGCAAAGCACAACAACAATGACAAATGAGGTTGTTCAGCACAAGAAAAAGTGTAAATGATGTAGCTAAGCACAAGAACAAGGGCAAAAGAGATTAAGAAGCATATGAACAACGAAAATTGAGGTTGTTAAGCACACAAACAAGGGCAAATGAGGTTCCTAAGCATAAGAACAAATGCAAATGAGGTCCATAACCACAGATCAAGGGTAAAAGAGGTTGTTAAGCACACGAACAATGCGAATTGAGGTTGTTAAGCACACAAACAAGGGCAAATGAGGTTCCTAAGCACAAGAACAAATGGAAATGAGGTTCATAAGCACAAGATCAACGGCAAATTATGTTGCAAAGTGCAAGAATAACGACAAATGGGGTTGTTAAGTACAAGAACAAGTGTAAATGATGTTGCTAAGCACAAGAACAAGGGCAAAAGAGGTTAAGAAGCTTATGAACAACGATAATTGAGGTTGTTAAGCACACAAACAAGGGCAAATGAGGTTCCTAAGCAAAAGAACAAATGCAAATGAGGTTCATAAACAAAATATCAATGGCGATTTATTTTGCGAAGTGCAAGAACAGCGGCAATTTAGGTTATTAAGCACAAGAAAAAGTGTAAATGATGTTGCTAAGCACAAGAACAACGGCAAAAGAGGTTAAGTAGCATATGAACAACGACAATTGAGGTTGTTAAGCATACAAACAAGGGCAAATGAGGTTCATAAGCACAACAACAAATGCTAATGAGGTTCATAAGAACATTATCAAAGGCAAATTATTTTTGCAAAGTGCAAGAACAACTACAAATGAGGTTGTTAATCACAATGACAAGTGTAAATGATATTGCTATGCACAAGAACAACAGCAAAAGAGGTTAAAAAGCATATGAACAACGACAATTGAGATTGTTAACCACAAGTACAAATGCAAATAAGGTCCATAACCACATATCAAGGACAAAAGAGGTTGTTAAGCACACGAACAACGCGAATTGAGGTTGTTAAGCACACAAATGAGGTTCATAAGCACAACAACAAATGCAAATGAGGTTTATAAGCACAAGATCAAGAGTAAATTATGTTACAAAGAGCAAGAATAACGACAAATGGGGTTGTTAAGCACAATAACAAGTGTAAATGATGTTGCCAAGCACAATAACAACGGCAAAAGAGGTTAAGAAGCATATGAACAACAACAATTGAGGTTGTTAAGCACACAAAAAAGGGCAAATGAGGTTCCTAAGCACAAGAACAAATGCAAAGGAGGTTTATAAGCACAAGATCAAGGGCAAAAGAGGTTAAGAAAACGAACAACGCCAATTGAGGTTGTTAAGCACATGAACAACGGTAAATATGGTTGTGAAACACAAGAACAAGTAAAAATGATGTTGCTAAGCACAAGAACAAGGGCAAAAGAGGTTAAGAAACATATGAACAATGACAATTGAGGTTGTTAGGCACACAAACAAGGGTAAATGAGATTCCTAACCACAAGAACAAATGCAAATGAGGTCCATAACCACAAATCAAGGGCAAAAGAGGTTGTTAAGCACATGAACAACGCGAATCGAGGGTGTTAAGCACACAAACAAGGGCAAATGAGGTTCCTAAGCACAAGAACAAATACAAATGAGGTTCATAAGCACAAAATCAAGGGTAAATTATGTTGCAAAGCGTAAGAATAACGACAAATGGAGTTGTTAAGCCCAAGAACAAGTGTAAATGATGTTGCTCAGCTCAAGAACAAGGGCAAAAGAGGTTAGGAAGGATATGAACAACGATAATTGAGGTTGTTAAGCACACAAATAAGGGCAAATGAGGATCCTAAGCATTAGAACAAATGCAAATGAGGTTCATAAGCACAACATCAATGGCAAATGATGTTGTAAAGCGCAAGAACAACGACAAATGAGGTTGTTAAGCAGAAGAAAAATTGTAAATGATGTTGCTAAGCACAAGAACAACGGCAAAAGAGGTTAAGAAGCATATAAACAACGACAATTGAGGCTGTTAAGCACACAACCAAGGGCAAATGAGGTTCATAAGCACGAGCACAAATGCAAATGAGGTTTATAAGTACAAGATCAAGGGCAAAAGAGGTTAAGAAAATGAACAATGCCAATTGACGTCGTTAAGCACACGAACAACGGTAAATAAGGTTCTTAACCACAAAAAAAAATACAAATGAGGTTCATAAGCACAAGATAAAGGGAAAAAGATGTCGTTAACCACATGAACAATTCCAATTGAGGTTGTTTAGCACACAAACAAGGGCAAATGAGGTTCCTAAGCACAAGAACAAATGTAAATGAGGTTCATAAGCAGAAGACTAAGGGCAAATTATGTTGCTAATCGCAAGGGAATGACAAATAAGGTTGTTAAGAACAAGGACAAATGTAAATGATGTTGCTAAACACAAAAACAAGGGCAAAAGAGGTTAAGAATCATATGAACAACGACAATTGAGGTTGTTAAGCATAATAACAAGGGCAAATGAGTTTCCTAGGCACAATAACAAATGCAAATTAATTTCATAAGCACAAGATCAAGGGCATAAGAGGTTGTTGAGCACACGAACAATGCCGATTGAGGTTGTTAAGCACACAAACAAGGGCAAATGAGGTTCCTAAGCAAAAGAACAAATGCAAATGAGGTTCATAAGCACAAGATCAATGGCAAATTATGTTGCAAAGCGCAAGAATCACGACAAATGGTGTTGTTAAGCATAAGAACAAGTGTAAATAATGTTGCTAAGCACAATAACAAGGGCAAAAAAGGTTAATAAGCATATGAACAACTATAATTGAGGTTGTTAAGCACACACACAAGGGCAATTGCAATTCCTAAGCACAAGAACAAATACGAATGTGGATCACAAGCACAATATCAATGGCATATTAAGTTAGAGTGGAAAAAATGGCACGGCGGAGCCGGTTCCGTCACGGAACGGCACGGTTACGGCATGGAACGGCACGGCACGTGTTACTGTTTGCGTGCCGTGACTCGCGTGTCGCGTGCCGTGACCATCTTTTGAAAATTTGACACGACACGGCACGTCACGCGAAAAATCTAGTCACGGCACGGCACTTGGTCACGTGAGTCACGTGTAATTAGGACCATTAAGTCTTGATCAAATGATGAATCTTGAATAAACTAACCAAAATTATGAAAAAATAGTTAAATGTAAGAAACGTAACCAGTTACGTTTGGACACGGCACGCGAATAGTCACGGCACGGGAGTCACGGCATGACTCGCGTGCCGTGACCACCCCTCTACATTTTGGTCACGGCACGGCACGGCACGTGTGACTGTTCACTTGGTCACGGCACGGCACGGCACGTGTGACTGTTCACTTGGTCACGGCACGGCACGAGACCAAAGTCACGGCGTGAAAGTCACGGAACGGCACGGCACGTTTTGTCCACTCTATATTAAGTTGCAAAGTGCAAGAATAACGACAAATGTGGTTGTTAAGCACAAGAACAAGGGCAAAAGAGGTTAAGAAGCATATGAACAATGATAATTGAGGTTGTTAAGCACACAAACAAGGGCAAATGAGGTTCCTAAGTAAGAGAACAAATGCAAATGAGATTCATAAGCACAATATCAAAGATGAATTATGTTGCAAAGCGCAAGAACAATGATAAATGAGGTTGTGAAGCACAAAAACAAGTGTAAATAATGTTGCTAAGCACAAGAACAACAGCAAAAGAGGTTAAAAAGCATATGAACAACGACAAGTGAGATTGTTAACCTCACGAACAAAGGCAAATAAGGTTGCTAACCACAAGAACAAATGTAAATGAGGTCCATAACCACATATCAAGGGCAAAAGAGGTTTTTAAGCACACGAACAACGCGAATTGAGGTTGTTAAGCACACAAACAAGGGCAAATGAGGTTCCTAAGCACAAGAACAATTGCAAACGAGGTTCATCAGCGTAAGATCAAGGGCAAATTATGTTGCAAAGCGCAAGAATAACGAAAAATGGGGTTGTTTAGCACAAGAAAAAGTGTAAATGATGTTGCTAAGCACAAGAACAAGGGCAAAAGAGGTTAAGAAGAATATGAACAACGATAATTGAGGTTGTTAAGCACACAAACAAGGGCAAATAATGTTCCTAACCACAAGAAAAAATGCCAATGGGGTTCATAAGCACGAGATAAAGGGAAAAAGAGGTGGTTAACCACACGAACAATGCCAATTGCGGTTGTTAAGGACACGATCAAGGACAAATGAGGTTCCTAAGCACAAGAACAAATGCAAATGAGGTTCATAAGCAGAAGACCAAAGGCAAATTATGTTGTAAATCGCAAGACAATGACAAATGAGGTTGTTAAGCACAATGACAAGTGTAAATGATGTTGCTAAGCACAAAAAAAGGGCAAATGATGTTAAGAAACATATGAACAATGACAATTGAGGTTGTTAAGCACAATGACAAGTGTAAATGATGTTGCTAAGCACAAAAAAAGGGCAAATGAGGTTAAGAAACATATGAACAATGACAATTGAGGTTGTTAAGCACACGAGCAAGGGTAAATGAGGTTCCCAAGCACAATAACAAATGCAAATGAGGTTCATAAGCACAAGTTCAAGGGCAAATTATGTTGCAAAATGCAAGAATAACGACAAATGGTGTTGTTAAGCACAAGAAAAAGTGTAAATGATGTTGCTAAGCACAAGAACAACGGGAAAAGAGGTTAAGAATAATATGAACAACGACAATTGAGATTATTAAACACACGAACAAGGGCAAATGAGGTTCCTAAGCACAAGAACAAATGCAAATGAGGTTCATAAGCACAAGATGAAGGGCAAAAGAGGTTGTTAAGCACAAAAACAATGCTAATTGAGGTTGTTAAGTACATAAACAAGGGCAAATGAGGTTCCTAAGCACAAGAAAAAATGCAAACGAGGTTCATAAACACAAGATCAAGGGCAAATTATGTTGCAAAGCGCAAGAATAACTACCAATGGGGTTGTTAAGCACAAGAACAAGTGTAAATGATGTTGTTAAGCACAAGAACAAGGGCAAAAGAGGTTAAAAAGTATATGAACAACGATAATTGAGGTTGTTAAGTACACAAAAAAGGGAAAATAAGGTTCCTACGCAAGAAAACAAATACAAATGTTTTCATCAGCACAATATCAAATGAGGTTTTTAAGCACAAGAAAAAGTGTAAATGATGTTGCTAAGCATAAAAACAACGGGAAAAGAGGTTAAGAAGCACACGAACAACTACAATTGAGGTTGTTAAACACACGAACAAAGGTAAATGAGGTTCCTAAGCAGAAGAACAAATACAAATGAGGTTCAGAAGCACAATATCAAGGGCAAATTAAGTTGCAAAGCACAAGAATAACGACAAATGAGGTTGGTAAGCACAAGAACAAGCGTAAATGATGTTGCTAAGCACAAGAACAAAGGCAAACAAGGTTAAGAAGCATATGAACAACGACAATTGAGGTTGTTAAGCACACGAACAACGGCAAATGAGGATCCTATGCACACAAAAAAACACAAATAACGTTCATAAGCACAAGATTAAGGGCAAAAGAGGTTGTTAAGCACACGAAAAAGTCCAATTGAGATTGTTAAGAACACAAACAGGGGTAAACGATGTTCCTAAGTACAAGAACAAATGCAAATGAGGTTTATAAGCACAAGATCAAGGGCAAATTATGTTGCAAAGTGCAGAAATAATGACAAATGGGGTTGTTAAGCAACAGAAAAAGTGTAAATGATATTGCTAAGCACAAGAACAACGGGAAAAGAGGTTAAGAATGATGTGAACAATCACAATTTAGATTGTTAAACACACAAACAAGGTAAAATGAGGTTCCTAAGCACAAGAACAATTGCAAACGAGGTTCATCAGCGTAAGATCAAGGGCAAATTATGTTGTAAAGCGCAAGAATAACGACAAATGGGGTTCTTAAGCACAAGAACAAGTTTAAATGATGTTGCTAAGCACGAGAACAAGGGCAAAAGAGGTTAAGAAGCATATAAACAACGATAATTGAGGTTGTTAAGCACACAAACAAGGGCAAATGAGGTTCCTAAGCACAAGAACAAATGCAAATGAGGTTCATAAGCACAATATCAATGGCGAATTTTGTTGCAAAACGAAAGAATAACGACAAATGAGGTTCTTAAGTACAAGAAAAAGTGTAAATGATGTTGTTAAGCACAAGAACAATGACAAAAAAGGTTAAGAAGAATATGAACAACGACAATTGTGGTTGTTAAGCACATAAACAAGGGCAAATGAGATTCATAAGCACAAGAACATATGCAAATGAGGTTCATAAGAACAATATCAAGTTAAAATTATGTTGGAAAGTGAAAGAACAACGACAAATGAGGTTGTTAAGCACAATGACAAGTGTAAATGATGTTGCTAAGCACAAGAACAAGGACAAAAGAGGTTAAGAAGCATATGAACAATGACAATTGAGGTTGTAAGCAAACAAACATGGACAAATGAGGTTCCAAAGCACAAGAACAAATCCAAATGATTTTCATAAGCACAATATCAAGGGCAAATTAAGTTGCAAAGCGCAAGAACAACGATAAATGAGGTTGGTAAGCATAAGAACAAGCATAAATGATGTTGCTAGGCACAAGAAGAAGGGCAAACGAGGTTAAGAAGTATATGAACAACGACAATTGAGGTTGCTAAGAACACGAACAAGGGCAAATGAGGATCCTATGCACAAAAACAAACACAAATGACGTTCATAAGCACAAGATTAAGGGCAAAAGAGGTTGTTAACAACACGAACAAGGCCAATTGAGATTGTTAAGAACACAAACAGGGCAAAACGATGTTCCTAAGCACAAGAACAAATGCAAATGAGGTTCATAAGCACAAGATCAAGGGCAAATTATGTTGCAAAGAGCAAGAATAACGACAAATGGTGTTGTTAAGCACAAGAAAAAGTGTAAATGATGTTGCTAAGCACAAGAACAACAAGAAAAGACGTTAAGAATAATATGAACAACGACAATTGAGATTATTAAACACACGAGCAAGGGCAAATGAGGTTCCTAAGCACAAGAACAAATGCAAATGTGGTTCATAAGCACAAGATGAAGGGCAAAAAAGGTTGTTAAGCACACGAACAATGCTTATTGAGGTTGTTAAGTACATAAACAAGGGAAACTGAGTTTCCTAAGCACAAGAAAAAATGCAAACGAGGTTCATAAGCACGAGATCAAGGGCAAATTATGTTGCAAAGCGCAAGAATAACTACAAATGGGGTTGTTAAGTACAAGAACAAGTGTAAATGATGTTGCTAAGTACACAAACAAGGGCAAATAAGGTTCCTACGCAAGAGAACAAATACAAATGAGGTTCATAAGCACAATATCAAAGACGAATTATGTTGTAAAGCGCAAAAACAACGATAAATGAGGTTGTGAGGCACAAGAACCAGTGTAAATGATGTTGCTAAGCACAAGAACAATGGCAAATAGATTAAGAAGCATATAAATAACGATAATTGAGGTTGTTAAGCACACAAACAAGGACAAATGAGTTTCCTCAGCATAAGAACAAATGCAAATGAGGTTCATAAGCACAATATCAATGGCGAATTATGTTGCAAAGCGCAAGAATAACGACAAATGAGGTTATTAAGTACAAGAAAAAGTGTAAATGATGTTACTAAGCACAAGAACAACGGCAAAATAGGTTAAGAAGCACATGAACAATGACAATTGAGGTAATTAAGCACACAAACAAGGGCAAATGAGATTCATAAGCAGAAGAACAAATGCAAATGAGGTTCATAAGAACAATATCAAGGGCAAATTATGTTGGAAAGTGCAAGAACAATGACAAATGAGGTTGTTAAGCACAATGATAAGTGTGAATGATGTTGCTAAGCACAATGATAAGTGTGAATGATGTTGCTAAGCACAAGAACAAGGGCAAAAGAGGTTACGAAGCGTATGAACAATGACAATTGAAGTTGTAAGCAAACAAACAAGGGCAAATGAGGTTCCTAAGCACAAGAACAAATGCAAATAAGTTTCATAAGCACAATATCAAGGGCAAATTATGTTGTAAAGAGCAAGAACAACTACAAATGAGGTTGTTAAGCACAAGAACAAGCGTAAATGATGTTGCTAAGTACAAGAACAAGGGCAAAAGAGGTTAAGAAGCATACGAACAATGATAATTGAGGTTGTTAAGCACACAAACAAGGCCAAATAAGGTTCCTAAGCAAGAGAACAAATGCAAATAAGGTTCCTAAGCACAGGAACAAATGCAAATATGGTTGATAAGCACAAGATCAAGGGCAAAAGAGGGTGTCAGGCACATGAACAACGCCAATTGAGGTTGTTAAGCATACAAACAAGGGCAAATGAGGTTCCTTTGCACAAGAATAAATGCAAATGAAGTTTATAAGCAAAAGATCAAAGGCAAAAGAGGTTAAGAGCAAGAACAACGACAATTGAGGTTGTTAAACACACAAACAAGGGCAAATTAGTTTCATAAGCACAAGAACAAATGCAAATGAGGTTCACAAGAACAATATCAAGAGCAAATTATGTTGCAAAGGGCAAGAACAACGACAAATGAGGTTGTTAAGCACAATGACAAGTGTAAATGATGTTGCTAAGCGCAAGAACGAGGGCAAAAGAGGTTAAGAAGCGACAATTGAAGTTGTAAGCATACAAACAAGGGCAAATGAGGTTCCTAAGCACAAGGACAAATGCAAATGAGAATCAGAAGCACAATATCGAGGGGAAATTAAGTTGCAAAGCACAATAACAACGACAAATGAGGTTGGTAAGCAGAAGAACAAGCGTAAAAGATGTTGCCAAGCACAAGAACAAGGGTAAACGAGGTTAAGAAGCATATGAACAACGACAATTGAGGTTGTTAAGCACACGAACAAGGGCAAATGAGGATCCTATGCGCAAAAACAAACATAAATGACGTTCATAAGCACAAGATTAAGGGCAAAAGAGGTTGTTAATTGCACGAACAAGGCCAATTGAGATTGTTAAGAACACAAACATGGGTAAACGATGTTCCTAAGCACAAAAACAAATGCAAATAAGGTTGATAAGCACAAGATAAAGGGCAAATTATGTTGCAAAGTGCAAAAATAACGACAAATGGGGTTGTTAAGCACAAGAAAAAGTGTAAATGATGTTGCTAAGCACAAGAACAACGAGAAAATATGTTAAGAATCATATGAACAACGACAATTGAGATTGTTAAACACACAAACAAGGTAAAATGAGGTTCCTAAGCACAAGAACAAATGCAAATGAGGTTCATAAGCACAAGATCAAGGGCAAATTATGTTGCAAAGTGCAAAAATAACGACAAATGGGGTTGTTAAGCACAAGAAAAAGTGTAAATGATGTTGCTAAGCACAAGAACAACGAGAAAAGATGTTAAGAATCATATGAACAACGACAATTGAGATTGTTAAACACACAAACAAGGGAAAATGAGGTTCCTAAGCACAAGAACAAATGCAAATGAGGTTCATAAGCACAAGATTAAGGGCAAATTATGTTGCAAAACGCAAGAATAACGACAAATGGGGATGTTAAGCACAAGAACAAGTGTAAATGATGTTGCTAAGCACAAGAACAAGGGCAAAAGAGGTTAAGAAGCAAATAAACAACGGTAATTGATGTTGTTAAGTACACAAACAATGGCAAATGAGGTTCCTCAGCATAAGAACAAATGCAAATGAGGTTCATAAGCACAATATCAACGGCGAATTTTGTTGCAAAGCGCAAGAATAACGACAAATGAGGTTGTCAAGCACAAGAACAAGTGTAAATGATGTTGGTAAGCACAATAACAAGGGCAAAAGAGGTCAAGAAGCATATCAACAATGACAATTGAGGTTGTAAGTACAGAAACAAAGGAAAATGAGGTTCCTAAGCAGAAGAACAAATCCAAATGAGTTTCATAAGCACAATATCAAGGGGAAATTATTTTGTAAAGCGCAAGAACTACGACAAATGAGGTGGTTAAGCACAAGAACAAGCATAAATGATGTTGCTAAGTACAAGAAAAAGGGCAAAAGAGATTAAGAAGCATATGAACAACGATAATTGAGGTTGTTAAGCATACAAATAAAGGCAAACAAGGTTCCCACGCAAGAGAACAAATGCTAATATGGTTCCTAAGCACAAGAACAAATGCAAATGTGGTTCATAAGCACAAGATCAAGGGCAACAGAGTGTGTTGG